>WAAB01008710.1:65285-81051 GCA_013389865.1 Piaya cayana
TTGGACTCAGCCCAGTGGTCCAGCCTGTTCAGATCCCTTTGCAGAACCTCCCTACCCTGCAGCAGATCGACACCTTCCACCCAGCTTAGTATCATCTGCAAACTGGGCTGGACTCAGTACTGAGCCTCAGGGAACACCACTTGTAACTGGCCTCCAGCTGGATTTAACTCCATTTACCACCACTCTCTGGGCCCGGCCATCCAACCAGTTTTCCACCCAGGAGAGTGTGCACCTGTCCAGGCCAGAGGCTGACAGTTTCCATAGCAGAATGCTGTGAGAAACTGTGTCAAAGGCTTTACTCAAGTCCAGGAAGACCACATCCACAGCCTTTCCATCATCCAGTAGTTGAGTCACTTTGTCATAGAAGGCAATCAGGTTTGTTTGGCAAGACCTGCCTTTTGTGAACCCATTTTGACTGAGCCTGATCACCTGGTTCTTTTGATGTCCTTCATGATAGCACTCAAGATCATCATATGCTGCAGGGTAGCCAAAGATGCCACTTTAAACCAATGTTTGACACCTGCACAATACCTTGTGTCTTTGAAAAATATTCACAACATCACAAACTAAGTAGGTTCTTCCCTTCAAGTTCATCATAAAAGATCAAAGCATCCAACTTTCAAAAAAATTCAATTCAACATCTTCCCAGTCACCAGGGGAGAAAGAAGAAACTGATGCTGTTCAGTTAGCTCCCAGTTCCCTTGGATCTTTGCAGTCCTCCACCAGAGGATTCATATTGATTAATTTTATTATTCATATTGTTAAAAAATAATTTAATTATTTTTTAAATTCTATTGCAGCCCATTGCAAGATACTTGTCTGGTGAGAGTAGCTTGAGTTTGTCACAAAAGGACTGGGCCAAGCTGAGCCTCCCTCACTAACTCTGCCAGTTTACAGTCTCTGAATCACATCTGCTTAACAACTGTATCAATTATCCCAAAATGCTACCCTGATTTTTTGTGTGGATGGATCTCTATTCAAAGCAAACGGCTGTATGTGGTGCCTCATTTTCTCTAGATAAACATGCTATTTCATATTTATCACACAAACCCCAGCTTCCTTACTGCACATGGATATAAAACTTACTTGAAATTCAAGCATTAGGGAACTGAAGTATTAGGGAACTGAAGTATTACAAAGCTAATAGTTTACCTTTTGTCCAGTGCTACTAGGCAAATAATGGCAATGAACATTAATACTGTCTTTTCTTCTTAAGCTTCTGCCGGTAGCTGCCAGCACAAGGTAAATGAGCTAGGTCAATTCTTATTTCCTTGTTCTGGAGACCCCTGTCTTCTTTTGCACTGCCTCACAGACTTTAAAAGCCATCCAATAGGCAGAAATGAAAACAATTTTAACATTTTAGGAACTAATGCTTTCAGGCCAAAACATACTACTATTTTAGAATAACAGTGTTAAATAAAAGCTATTACGTTTCTGCCTACATGCAGAACCAGTAGCCACTGCATACACAGATTTGAGGCAGATTTACGGTACATAAGGAAGACAATTTGAAGTGAGGTATACTATAGAATAGCAAGGAACAGCTATTTGCCCATGTGAAGTAGGAGACCATCCGTCCTGCAAGGGCAGAAATACAAGCTACTTCATTGTAGTGCAAGATCATGTGAGCAGGCAGCTACCCTAGAACTCACATACTGAAATTTCTTATCATTGCTTATCCCACAGCACCAAATATGGGTGCCATCATCATCTTGTTCTAAGGGCTTTTCCCTTGCAAGCCCAAAGGTGTTCTTTTAATTGGGGAGTGTCAACAGCAGATATTTAATAAACGTGATTATTTGAGTTTTAATCTCTTCTGCGGGTTCTTCTAAAAGGACCTCACACCTTCAGGGAAAAAAAAATCAAAGCTTACAATGCTTTTCTAAGGCATAGCCAGAAGAATTTTTTTCCCTCCTAAAAGGAAACAAGCCCTGTCACAGTGTGGCGTAGGTAACAAACTGTGAATCTAATTAAGTGTGTAATTATACAGCAGATTGCAGCACAGTATGCCATTACTTAAATCAATTGACTTGCATGTTAGAAGTATGACAGTCCCACAAACTTGGCACTGAGTGCAAACCGCGCCAAACACATTAGGGACCATTTTCAATGGGGGTGAAGAATGGGCCAGGCTCAGTTCATCCAGGCTAGCGGTACTTCCAAGCATCCAACAAAAAAAAGATAGCAGACACACAGAAATTAAAAGTCTAAAGGAGACACAGAAGCAAACTTAGGCAACCCAGTAGTGTGGAAGCTATCAGGTGAAATTTTCTTGCATCACACATTTGTACGTATTTGTCTCAGTCTTTTTTTTTATCTGGCTGTCAGTGTAGAGCTCTAATGCTGCATCTCTTTTCCTTGAAATATGGTAAATTGACAATACCTTTTCAAAGCATCTAAGGCAAGTATTTCCCCTTTATCAAATGACTTTACCCCCCAGAATAGTAGTTTTTGGATGTGTGCCACTATACCAGGCAGTTCCTACGTTTGAATACTGACACTTGTATAAATAACACTTGCAGTGAGAATCTTTGCTAAGTAATCCACCCAAAACCGACCCACATTTGCAAATTTCCTTTGAACCACCGTAAGAGGAACACACATGGCATTGAAAGCAAACAGCTATCATGATACCGAATTCAGAGGTCTGAATTCACCACAGTAGGGCTCAAGTGAACATGTTTGTGCTTCAGAGCTGCTGTCAGTTTGATTGCTGCTTTGGGCACATAGTAACAGATGGCACATTTCAGGGGGAGTTTTGCACACACTATAAATCACCATTTTGCTTTCTCTGTGAGGGGAGAAATAAGGACTGTGAGCAAATTCTTAGTGACCAGATGGACAAACATGCTCTGAAGAGTGAGTGTCCCAAAAATCAGCAAAAGGACCCTGAAATTTAATCTCCAGTTACAAACATGACTATGATAAGGATCACATCTGAGTAGACAGAATTTACTGTAGTTACGGAAATTTAAAGCAATTTTTGAAATAGCATCAGGGAGTTATGCTGAGGAACCATTAGTGTATGGTTTCAAGCGCGAAGTTTTATGAAAGGCCCCAGTGACAAACAGTCCAAGCAGGAGGGACAGGACATGGTGCTGTTCTATCCCATGTAATTGATGGATGCTCTGTATCATTCACAAATTTAGGCCAAACTTTCCTGTGCCTAATAAGCACATAAGAGTCTTCTGAAGTTTTAATTTATGCTGTATTACTATATATTTTGTTTCTTCAATAGGTTTTCAAGAAAACACAAGGAGATGGGAGGCTATTCTTCCTTTGTTAAAGATTTATACATCCACTGATATAGGCTTGGAAAATTCCTACTGTTTTTGTTGACTCAGAAGGCTCGAAGCATCCAGTATCTTCAACACTTTGTGCAGGATAAAAGTTAAACTCATATTCAGAAGCACTGAAGTTAATCAAAAGGAGAAAAGCCCTGTAATTTAAAGGATTTAGATGATGATGAGGAGGAGGATTATTGTTGTTGTTGTTATTATTATTATTAAATTTCATAATTTCCTGGTATCACCGTTCTTCAGCTTTCTAAGGATGCTGTAAGACTTTCCTTCTTTCCTTCCAGGAAAATAAAAGCAGAACTTAGGGCTGCAGAGAGGAGAGTTCACTTAATAAAAGTCATCCAGTATGTGGTGAAGAGTAATTGAACTCTATTTAAAGTTTAATTTTGCTTATTGATAGGATATTCAGGTATACCCAGATCACCAGAGACATGTTTTTCATGCAAAATTATAAACATTCTAGGCAAAATGTTCCCCACTTCCCCTAAAAAAGTTAAAATGTACATTAAACAATTTCATTATATATTCTTTAAGGTAGACATCAGCTCTTGGTCTGAATCCAAGAGGAATATCATCATGGCCTTTGGATGTCAACAATATCAATTACTATTAACATATCAATATTGATTTTTTTTTCCCTCACAGTAACTCTTATAATGACATTGTGCCTCTTTTAATGTGACCATATGCTCTTACTTGACCATTTTTAGTCTCCGGATTCCAATATGAAACACAAATACTGCCTTCCCTACTGGAAGATTCTGCACAAAACTGGCCGTGTACTTGCAGCCATCCATCCACACTGGCTAGCAGCAAGGTATTGTGTTTCACTGCAACGCTCAAGTTCAGCAAGTAAGACTTGTAAGCTCTTTCCAGATGAGCAATTTTTGAACAGAACAGCACTTCTATTTCCATGCTGCCAGGGTTAGGTCAAGAGGGGAGAATTTGAGGGAAAATTGCCTATTTATTCAAGCTCTTTGCATTTTTTGTTAAAGTGCTCCTGTTTCTGCTTCACTCACTCCTTCACCAGATGAACAGGCATGTCCTCAGAGTTCAAAGCTCTGTTTCCTGGCATGAGTGAAGGAAAAGGATTTCTTAGTACCTTTCATTCCTACTGCATGTAGGGCTATCACAGGCCCAGGAGGATAAATGGACATCCTTTCTTCTTCTTTTTTGGCCATCACTGTTAACAAAACTACTCACCAGTTTCCTGTAACAGGGCACTCAGATCAGCTGGCGTAGGTGCACTAAACAAACCAGTCCACACCTCCAACTGATCTCGCTAGGAGATAGATTGCTAAATACTGTTGTGGCTATAGGACTGAATCCTTCAGAAGCAGTGACTTTGCCCAGGACACGACAAGAGAAAAACTAAACCTGTAAAATCTTACGCACTTAGTGAGAATTCAAAAGAAAGAAAAAAATCCAGTGCATTCCTGCGAATTATTTACATGGAATTCAAAGAGATAACTAAACAGGTCAGAGCCAATGCAGTGACAGCCTCAGCTTCATTTTAAGTGACAGCAGTATGTGTTCTAGGTGGATTTCCTGAGAAAATTATATCTATAGAATGTGCATGCTTTCCTATTTATCCACCCTTCCCCTAGCAAGTCCCAATCCTGCTGGCCAAAGGCAGTAGATAACTTCATAGAGAAGAGACCCTGACATTTATCCCCTTGCAGAAAGATTACAGCATAAGTTGAAGCCTTACACACTAGTGAATTTAACGACGGAGAGGTGTGACAAACACTGCGACAGGGACAAAATGAAGTGTGGGTGCCTTGTTAGACATCTAAGAAATCAAACACATGACACAAATCCAGAATAAATTAGATTTTCTTAGGTGAGGATCCAGCTGCTCACTATAGCTCATGTTTACAAACACTCCCAGCCAAGGAAGCATGGACAACCTTCCTGACTCTCTAACACCCATGGCAAATTTTCTATATAGCAAATGGTCAAAAGACTGCTTTACCACATACACAGCTGGCTGAAGGGAAGCAGGAGCTCCAGGAATAGCTTGCAATCACAAGGTCAGAGTGGCTTCACAGAGCTCTCAACACCATATTGCTAGAGAGCCAAACTGACTCCTGTCCACAAATCTGACTCCCTTTTCACCAAGTAAGGCTTCTCTGAGTAGCTTGTAGTCACCTTTGATCTCAGCTTTCCTGACAGGCACACTTGATTGCAACCGAAAGGCTCTTTAAGCTGTGGGCAGTTGGACAAATCAAGCCAGTTACAGTTCTGTCTGATAGACCTGGGTTATCCATGTGGTAGTACTGCTTTGGCCACAGACCAGAAGATGAGGGACAACTCCAAGCAGAGTTAGTTTGCAATAGCCAGGTTCAAGGATAATCTCAAGACAAGTAAGCTGAGCACACTCTATTGCCAAATTCAACAAACTGCTCTTGTTAAAGTTTTCTGTTGGCCAAGATAAGTCCACGGTGGAGAAAAATGATGGGATACAACCGTATCAGTAAATAAAACTTCGTCAAAGCACAGGTTCATTCATTTCCCCATCATTTCCAATGCTGTAGTGGTTCACATATTCATACCTGCACTACCTAGGACTTTCTTATAAAATACCTATTACAATTTGCAGAATAAGTCCTACCTGAGGCATTCCCCATGGGAATAACTCAAGCTTGGTGAGTGTGTTCTATACAGCAAGTAGGAGACAGGAGCTGGGAGCGTGTGCAGTGGGTTGAACCTGGCTGGCTACCCAGTGCCCACCAAAGCCAATCACTCCCTTCCTCTGGTGGACAGGTGAGAGAAAATATAATGAAAACCTCCTGGGTTGAGATAATGACAGGGAAAGACTACTTAGTAATCATCATGGACAAAACAGACTCGACTTGGGGAAATTAGTTTAATTTATTGCCAATAAAAATCAGGGTGGAGTAGTGAGAAAATAAAACCTAAATCTTAAAACACCATCCCCAGCCCTACCCACCTTCTTCACAGGCTCATCTTCACTGTCAATTTTCTGCACCAGCTCATCTATAGCGGTGCAGGGTACAGGGAGTGGGGATTGTGATTAGTTCATCATATGTTGTTTCTGCCACTTCTTTCTCCTCAGGAGGACTCCTCACACTCTTCTGCTCCAGCATGAAGTCCCTCCCACAGGAGGCAGTCCTCCATGGACTTCTCCAATGTGAATCCTTTCCATGGGCTGCCATTCTTCACAAACTGCTACAGCATGTGTCCATTCCATGGACTGAGGTTCTTTAGGAACACTGTTCCAGTGTGAGTCACAAGTCCTTGCCAGGAGACCTGCTGGCTCTGGCGTGGGGTCCTCCACAGGCTGCAGGTGGACATCCTGGCTCACCATGGTCTTTACCCCAGGCTGCAGGGTAATCATCACTTTGATCCCTGGAGAACCTCCTCTTCCTTCTATACTGACCTTGCTGTATGCAGAGTCGTTCTACATATTCTCACTACTCTTTCCAGCTGCAACTGGGGTTGTGTACCAACTTTTCCCCTTCTTGAGTATGATACCACAGAGGCTTTGATTTCGTTGCTGAACAGTTCAGCCTTGGCCTGCTACAGGTCCATTTTGGTGTCAGACAGCACTGGCTCTATCAGACATGGGGAGAGAGAGCTTTTAGCAGCTTCTCACAGAAATCACTCCTGTTGCCTCCAAGCTACCAAAACCATGCCACGCAAACCCAATACAGTGTGCCAACAGCTTTGACTGTTCAGTTATTTCCAAGGCCTGAGAACAATCTCCCTACTGGTCTTTAATGGCAACAGAGGAAACTGTACCCAAAACACTGCATCTCCTTCTCCTCAATGATACTGGCCAAGTCAGAAAATTAGATGCCTTAGACCTCATTAACAACACAAAGGAATCATGAACACACAACTTAGACACTCCAATATGTTGTTTTATTCATTCATGTTAAAAAGGTGGCCTTCAAATGGAAAGGAATAATGGCAAATAATCTGATTTTTGTTCCTGATGCACAAGAGTGTTTACTGTGAAGTAGTTACTGTTACAAATAGTGGAATATTTTTATTTAAGCTAAAGTAAAAATTTATCTGACTGTGTTCTTTGAAAGTCAAACAGAATGTCCCTCTTATAGTACATTTTCTTTTAGGTAGTGTTTTTCCAGACACTGTTCATTCTTTGAAGATGACAATGCCTAGTGTTCAGTGTGATATGTGCTGAACAGATGTGTCTACTTCTGTGATCCCCCCCTGTTTGGAGTTTCTTTCTATATTAAAGGCAAGGTAAGGCAGAGCTGGAGCCACCTCCAAATTAGCAAGAGCTTTGACTGTTACAAAGTTTCATAATAACATTAAAATCAGATCTTGGAAAGTCACAGAACATGCATAAGATTGCTGGGGAAATGTATCCATACGCCTATAAGTGGGAAATCTCTTCTGTCCCAGCTCTCATCTCATTGCACGTGATTGATGGAGCTTGCTCCTCATGTTGCCCAGGCCTGATAAAGGATGCTTGCTTTCTAAAATTCCAAAATGAGTCTTAGAGAGTTTTATTGTCCAGCATTTTTTGTATCAATTGTGCATATACTGCTTCTTTTAGACTTTCAGAAGTTTTTTGGGGGTTTGTTTTATTTGGGGAGGGGAAGAGGCAGGAGCAGGGAAGCAGAAATAATAATATGAATTTCAACATCATGTTAGGTTGGTTGTTTTAACAAAAGAGATCATTTCAATTTTACTTCTTTTCATAAACATATACAAAGAGGAGACAACAGTATTTTCACAAAACATACAGATTATTCTTTTGTTGAAGTTTCATGAAACTCAGGACGGAAACAAGGCTAGAAAAGAAATGATACAAGACTCGGGAAATCAAAAACTAAGCTAACAAGAACATTGCAGATAGTATTGTGAAGTCCAGTAAATGGTATAACAGGAAATGAACAACTGCCATCAAATTAACTCCAGTGTGAAATGCTATGAAGAAAAGGTAGGGCACTTCAGAATTCATATGCACACAGCAAGGGAAGTCTGTTTGCTGTGAACTCTGCTCATTCCATGGCTGAAATATTACGCTGATGTTATTGCACAACCTGGTTTAGAGCTATTAAAAAAACCAAAAAAACCCAAACAAACCAACCGGAACAGGAGGAAGAAAAGAGCACCTTGTACTATACGTGTTGTGGTTAAACCATGGCATGCACCTCACTACACCCTGTAAATGCACAGCAATACTTTGATTAATGATACAAATGTAGTACAACAGTACTCAAATACTGTGTCTTTTATAATATTTATTTTTAAATACTCAATATTTGGTTAAAAGTAGAAACAAAATACTTCATGGGTAATAGGAATGTACTCACTTTCAGGATCAACAATTGATCCTTTGCTGGTCGTGAATCACAGCACAGACACCGACATGATATACTGAAAAAGGAGGGAGGAGAAACAATTTCCAAGATGCAAAATTCCTGGGCATTGCTGGTAAGGTCACTCAGTGCCCTGTACAGCCAGCAAGGAAACACTGGGAGAGAGTCCCACACTAGCTGAAGTCGGCAACATTTTTGCCAAACTCAAAAACTCTTGTCCTCCATGGCAGAAACTGAGCATTGCCCAGGGCAGGCTCCTAGAGACTCCAGTAGTCTTCCAGCACAAGGAAGGACAGTGGAGTAGATAGTCCACACCCAAGATGATGTTAACCTCACCATTTTGTATCCTGGGCTACATAAAAAGCCCCATCATATAAAGAACCCTATGGTATCCTGGGTTGCATAAAAAGTGCAGCCAGTAGGTCAAGGAAGGTGACTTCTCCCCTCTACTCTGCCCTCATGAGACCACACTTGGAGTACTGTATCCAGATCCATCCCCAACACAAGAAAGACATTAACCTGCTGAAGCAGGTCCAGAAGAGGGCTACAAAAATTATTAGAGGGATGGAACACCTCTCTTATGAGAAAAGGCTGACAAGAGTTTGGGTGGTTCAGCCTGGAGAAGAGAAGGCTCCGGGGAGAGCTTGGTGTGGTCTGTCAATACTTAAAGGGTACTTGTAAGAAAGACAGAGAAAGGCTTTTGGCCAGGGCCTGTGGTGACAGGACAAGGGGCGACAGGTTTAAAAAGAAAAAAGGTAGGTTAAAATCAAACATAAAGAAAAAAAGTTACGATGAGGATGCTGAGACACTGACAAGAACTTGCCCAGAGAGTTGTGGATGCCCCATCATTGGAAGTGTTCAAGGTCAGGTTGAACAGGCCTTTGTGCAACCTGATCTAGTGGAAGGTGTCACTCTATCCTCAGCTCCACCACCAGCCTTCCTTTGCCATTTCATCAGTGTCCTTCATCTTCTGCCTCCAAACCTCGAAGAGGCTGCAGTAACACTATCATGGCTTACTTGTGAGTTCTTGCAACACTTTGAATTCCTTTAAATACAGCAGTCCTCTGATCTCCTCATTACATATCATGAATATCCATGCATATCCCTTAGGGCATGGGAAGAAAACAGTAGGGAGAGAGAGGTAAGTACAGAGTAAATTACTGTCAGTGTGAATGCTCTTCTCAGCTGTTAAAGATCTGCCCTCTAAGCAACTGAAGAAAGATTTAAGGCTTTCCAAGTAAGTAAAGAAATTAAAATGAAGATGTAAGAATAAAGCAGCAGACAAGAAGGCTTAATTCTATGCAAGTCATCTGTTCCAGCTTGGAGTAATGAACAGTGTAATTGAAGAGTTATCATATTTTCAGCATTAATATGCACCTAATTATCAGTAATTTCAAACCAGAGTCCAGACTGCTTAGGATACACATGGCCTTTGAAAAAACAAAAGGTCCCATCCTTCTCTCCATCCTTAGATGTAGATACTATTTCTACTCACACAAGCTATTCCTAAAATGCAAGTATGCTCCTGTCCTGCTAGCAGAGGGACCTCAGAAAGCAAAGCAGGTTAAGTTTCCTGCTTTTGCCATCACCTTCCTCCACGCTGTTCTGGTTTCAGCTGGGATAGAGTTATTTTTTTTCCTAGGAGATGGTATGTTCTTTGGATTTAGAATAATGTTGATAATGTACTGATGTTTCAGTTGTTGCTAAGCAGTCAAGGGCTTTTCAGCTTTTCATACCAGCCTGTCAACAAGCAGCACAAGAAGCCGGGAGAGGACACAACCAGGACAGCTGAACCAAACTGGTCAAAGGGATATTCCATACTATACAACATCATGCTCAGTATACAAACCTGGGGGAAGGTGGCCAGGGCAACCATGGCTCAGGAAGTAGCTGGCCATTGGTAAGCATGTGGTGAGAAATTGTGTTGTGCATCACTTGTTTTGTATGTTCTTTTGTCATCATTATTATTACTACCATTCGCTTCCTCTTCTGTCCTATTAAACTGGTTTTCTCTCAACCCACAAGTTCTACATTTTCCCCCTGCCACACACCCCCTTCCCCCCCATTCTCTCTTCCATCCCACTGGGGGAGATTGAGTGAATGGCTGTGTGGTTGTTTTAGCTGTCAGACAGGTTAAACCACAACATATGCCCACCTCCTTCCATACTGAAACTGTGCTAGCAGTTCCTTCCCAATAAAGGATAATGGCTATCAATTTTTTCCCACACAAACTCAAAACACAGCAGTGCTCTAATTTATATGAATAAGACCATTGCCATCAGAATAACCCCTCACAATATTCTCCGACTCCTTACAATTTCTCTTAACATCAGTCAAGAAACACTGGTGCCTCAAGGTAGCATATGAGCCAAATTAACTATGCTGAGCAAAACTGTAATTTTTTGCTTTCGTGCTAGCTGAGTGACAAAAGTGACAAGTGATGTTTTAGTCACACCTATTCACTGTTTCCTTTTTTTGTTTCAGTTCCAGGGAAATACACTTTATTAGATGGTCCTAGGTGGGGGAAAGGGAAGCACACACATCTAACACGACTGGCAGTACACCTGCCTTCACCAGTCCCTCAGCCTTTATTGGTTCTTAACCATCTGCCTTTTAAGTGTGCACACACACTGACAGAGCCATGCAAATAATTGATCTGTTTCAAAACCAGATGCTGAGAAGGGTCTACTTTCTCCCAAGACCCTCTAGAGCAGGCTGAAGGTGGGCTAGAGGTCAGGTTATTAGCCTAAACCACTGCGAAAGGATCAAAGTAGGTTCCCTTTCAGCCATAGATGGCACCTAGATTTGTCGTAGAGTTTTGGACCTAGACTGAAAATCCTTCTGGCTTCATGCAAGGAACAGAAGTTACAAATTCAAAGCCTTAGCAAGAGAGAAGCTGCAAACAGCACAGATACCCAGTGCGCTTGAAGATCATTGCCACTTTCTGCTCTACCAGTGACCTCTTGTGGGGAGGGTGGAAAACAACAACCCCCACTTTCCACAGCACTTTGAGCAACACCGCACAAAGGTGTTAAGACATAAGCATGAGTCCACACATTTAAAGGCCATTCAGTACTTTGTGAACTGTAGATTCACTGAAAAACTAAGCTGAGAAACTAGGGTGAGCATAAAGAGGAAAATTCTCCCATTGGCAATAGAGTAGGGATAAAAGTCACTGATGAAACTCAACTATAGTTATTTTGTATTCTGGACTGAATTATGAAATAAGTGACTTTTTTTTTTTTTAATTGCTTTGGACAGATAATGAGAAATCACACTGTCATTCCTATAAGGTAGGCCGCAGAAGCACTGTGTAAGGCACAGTATTGTGGGAAAACTTGCAGCTGCAGCATCTGAGCACTAATGTGATGCTCCGCTTTACCTCTCTGATGTGGAAAAGACTGCTTAAACCAAAGGTTTCCTGGGTTTTCACCACCTGCATTTCCTCTAAATTCTGTAGGAGCCTGTGGTGCAACTGAAGCCATGGGAAAAGCTGTGCTTTGAATGTGGGGGGGAAAAAAAATGGTAAGCATTATGGTAAGCACTTCCAGAACTAGTATGTAACATTACAGCATAATCTTTGACAGCTTTTTCTGCCAGAGTTTGACATCTGAATATGGAGACTGCTCATTAATCACACAGAACTATCATAATTGCACATATCTGTACTCCATGCGCACTTGGGAAACACTTCAGAAGTACTACCATTTTCACAGCAGGATGTGAATAGTGTGCAATAAATCAAGATTAGGGTCACACATTAAATGAACCCTAATGAGGCTATTATTTACAATTAGGGTCTTACAGGAAAAAAAAAAAAAAGCTTGTAGTCAGAAAAATTATAGAAGTATCAAATTATTAACAAGATGCACTTCCCTTCTAGTGCGTTTGAATTGGCAGGTTTATTTTAAAACAACTGAACTGGCATTTATGAAAAGAAAAATAAACAACTCATGAGTCAAATTGAATACATAGTAGCCAGGATCAAAACATTCATATTATCACAACAGTCTACCTCTCTGCAAGAGAGTAAACATTGGCAGTAATAAAGTTTATGCAGAAGAGCAAAATGCGGAAGCTGTTGAAATTTAAGAAACATTTTGCCCAAAAGAATCATAAAATCCCTAGGTTGGAAGACTTTTGAGATCAATTGAGTCCAACCATACTTGTCCTCTACTACCTCATATCCCTAAACACTTTATCTACCAGTCTTTGAAATATCTCCAGGAAAGGTGATCTAACCTCCTCCCTGAATTGCCTGGTCCAGTGTCTCAGAATCCTTTTGGTGAAGGAATTTTTCCTAATGTCTAATCTGAACCTGCCCTGGTGCAACTTAAGGTCATTCCTTCTCATCCTATTGCCTCTCACTTGGAAGAAGAGACCAACACTCACCTCGCTAGAACCTCCTTTCAGACAGTTGCAGACAGTGATAAGGTCTTCTTCAGTCTCCTCTTCTCCAAGCTAAACAACCCCAGTTCCCTCAGCCATTCCTCATAAGATTTGTTCTCCAGCTCCTTCACCAGCTTCACTGCTCTTCTCTGGATGTGCTCCAGTACCTCAGTGTCCTCCTTGCAAAAGTACTGCAGTAGTTCGATAACAAAATAGAAATACTGAGAATCTCATCTTTGGCTCCAGCAATCACTGATTTACTCAAGAGACTTCCGTGCTTTTCCTAACCTTGACCTCTTTGTTCTTTTCAACCTGTCTCTCTTTCCTACTCTCCTTTTTCATCATGTATTCAGCGCTGGTCTCCATTTCAGATTTCCCCTACACTGTTCGGCTTTTAGTACCTGTTTGCTCAACTTCCTCAAGTGCCTTCCCAATCTGACATCCAACAAAATCAAGCTGTAAGAAGCATGGAGGTGAAAACACAAAATGTTCTGTCGTTTTATCTCCCTTCAGCCTCAGCTTAAAGCTAGTTTCCCCTTCAGTCTAAATTCATCCTAATGTGATTTGACCTAGTCCCTGGACTACCAGCTCACTCCTTGATTTAAGAAACGTCTTTCACATCATGAAGCCATCAGAACACTGCAGTGCACGTACAGGACCTAGATCTTTGCTCTCAGTCCTGTGCAGAGACTTACTCAGATCCAACCAAGACCCTACCTAACGCTGTCCCTGCCAAAATTGAACCAAAGCCTCCAACAGCTCTTTGGATATGGAAACAGAAAGCATAGCTCTCAATCACACAGAGACAAGGATTTTTTCTTTATCTTAAAACAACTGAAAATATTCAATCCTCAAGTAAAGTTTATACCTCTTAACAAAAGAAAGATGATGCCTCAGCAACACAGCAGCTTTGAGTATCTAAAAAGAATTAGACTTTCTTATTTAAAAAAGGAAGAAATGACATCATGCTATGAGCCATGGCATATATAATTACCACAAGAGATCAGACAACATTTAATAACTTGTTTAACTTATGCTCCTTAACCTTACAAAACAGTTTTAGGTTTGGCTGGCATTTTCTGTAACAGTTCTGCTCAGGGCAGAAAGCAAAGCTCAAAAAGTCAAGAACTTAAAATGGAGTTTTAACTGAGACCTCATCATCCAAATACGTGGCAGTACCAGAAAGGACATGTTCTAGGCGACGCAGTCCTGAACTGCAATGTTCTTCCAGTCACTTGAGCACTTAAAGGTCAGTGATATCCTTTCTTTGAGAGTCAAGGGAGAAATAGACATATTCCCTCTAGTCTCAATTCTCAAAATATGTTAATGTTCATAATCTAAGCAACAGTATGTAAATTTACTTTGATGATCTTTTCAAGAGAAAATTTGCATTTCAGTGACAGACTTCCATAATTAAAAATACAACTCTGGTGAAATAGTTTACAAGATTAATATATTTTACTCAGTATGTACACAGTTCTTCAAACAAATTGGGTCATACAGAGGCAGTTTAAGAAGTGTTAAGGATCCACTTTATTAACTGTTACATGGGATATGTCTTAGCTGGCTTTGCTTCCTCCAGCTCAGCGTCCAACCAGCGGTATCTGCGGTGACGGCGCAGAACTTCAATTGCTTTTTGTTCTAGAGCTGTTGGTTGAATACCCAGGTCTTCCAAACCTGGAAGATCAGGAAACGTCATGTCTGTTGTGTGAAACTTTAAAAAAAAAAAGAGAAGAAAAAAAAAAATTAACAGAATGAAACCGTTCACATACTAAAATGTGTTGTGTACTTATACCTGACTTCACATTTCTTCTTTTACCAAACCAAACTGTCATAAAGCCATAGTACTACATTTTAATATGTCTCAAAACAATTTCTTACAAATGGCAGCTCTCTGGAGATTCTACAATTTCAAGGCTGCTGTCAAAACACTGTTTCCCCCCAAAAAAGAATACTGCAATACAATATGCTGCTGCATCTTATACTAGACTTGAAGACCTATTCAAACACAAACATGGACTCAGTCAACTGTGTGTCAGTCCTAGGTCCCTGATCATAATTTTGTCTCACTGTTTTTCCTTGGGAGTGGGAAAAGATTCAATGTGGCCCCACAATACTATGGTGTAATTATACAAGGTACTCAGTACCCAGTGTACTTCAACAGTAGATACACGTATTCTGCCTCTGGGAAGTCCCTCAGGCTTCAGATTTAGATTCAGGAACAAATAGCAGCAAGTGAAGAAAGTGTCTTTATTTTCTGTCCATCAGGTATACGTTATTGGGAAGACTACTACTTTGCAACCACAAAATTGGGCCAAACTTGGAAGGTCATATTTGAATTGTAGCTATATACATTCTGCTTTGCCAAGAGATGTCAAATTATCACCTTGGTTCTTTTATCTGTTCATAGTTTACAACAGGGACAGGACAAATATTTAATTCCATTACCATATTTGCAACACATATGGCACCTTAGAAAATACAGATTTCTCTTATGTTGTTATTCCTTAGAAGGTTTAAGCGAACCACATATAATTTTGTGTAGATTACTCCAGGATGAAAAGCTAGAAAAGAGGAACAATCAGACACAGAAGAGACATGGAGAAACTCCCTCTTACCCAAGGCGACAGCTAAACTGCAGTAGTTTTATTGATTTGGTGCGGACTTATTTTATGAAATGTAACTCTATGAACTACAAAGGCAGCGAGAAGTAAGGTTTTCAGGAGAAAACCCATCTGGTTCAGGCAGGATAGGAAGGGT
>WAAB01008711.1:0-20514 GCA_013389865.1 Piaya cayana
AAACTTTTTATGCATCAAGACACAGTCCAATCCAGATGGAAATTTTGCTATCAAGCTTTAGGGAGGTAGAAATAATACAGCCTTGTGATCTCTGCTTCCACAACACCAAAACAGTCTCAAAAATGTTGGCAATTCATGCTCAGAGAGGAAAATAAAGTAGCAACATAATAATGGAGGACTCTAGACTACGCTTTCAGAGGACAGATAGAAAAGACAAAGCTGTGAGGACAAGTAAAGACTTTGCCCTAGGAAGCAGCAAACCAGAGCTCAAACACAGAAAAGTCAGGTCCATTAAGATAAAACTGAGGAGAACCGGGCTACATGCCAGAAACAGAGCTGCACTGCAGCAAAGCAGCTCAGCGCGGCTCATTGAGAGTGTGTTTACATGGCAGTCAAAGGGGTGACTGAACCACATTTAGCTAAACTGGAGCCAGCTCTACCCTCGCCCACTCGAGGGCAGCCCATGGCTGCACTGCAGCCTCACATCAAAACAGGTTCTCAGTGCTCCAGTGCTCACACTGGCGGGTGCGCTTTGTAACCTGGACATCACATCAAAACAGGTTACTACCACTTCTTGAACTACCAGGCTCAATCTTACTCAGACACGTCTAAATAGGCTGCAGTCACCCCTTTGACACTATGGTGGATACAATCTTCATGCCAGAAAGTAAGCAGGAAGATGCACGATAAATTAATACTAAAAGCCAGGCTGCCTTTCATGCCAAAAAAAACAAGCATAAGAATAAATAATAGTAACAGATTACAAAGGGCTGGCATGTATATTTCCAGTGGGAGCAGCATGAAAATTATCTGCCCTTCTTCCAACAAACTCTAGCCATGCTGATTAGCTAGTGTTCATTAAATAGCTTCTTTTGACCAACAAAAATTTTCTCATCAATATCTTTCTTTATTAGAAAAATTAGGCCAGTTTTCTATGCTGATGACAATGTGATCACCATGTGAGTTACGTGACCTCTGCCCCTCACCCCCATGAGTAGTGTAATGAAAGAGTGCCTTTAAGAGACAATTATTAGGTTAATTTCCTTACTTGAACGCGGAACATTGATGCCGTGCTCCTGTTGTTAGATGTACCTCCTGGTAACAAAAACGTGAGCACAAGAACCGGAGGGTGTCCCCAGTTTACTGCTAGGGGGAGATGCTGATTTCTTAATAGCAGAATAGGCAAATACAGAAGGAGCAGACAAAAATTTTCATGATAGGAGAATCTCTTTGTGCACCTATGCACTCCTGCAGTCCCTCCTTCGTGTACAGTCCTTCCAGAACCCCTGTATACAAATAATTTTCTATTGAAGAGTAGAAAGAAAAATATGATTGAGTAAAACACCATACCCACTATACACTGCCGAATCTCTATAGCACTGAGAAGGGGTTTCTAGCTGCTGTCACTATCTGCTTATTGTCAGCGAAAGAGCAATGGATTGCTCTTGCTTTCCGCTGATGGCCTTCTATCCCCCAGGGTAGGAAGCGTAGACTAATCTGGAAGATTAGCAGGCTAAGGACCAAGCAATCACAAGCTCCCACCCAGTCTGTCTCATGCCGGGACCAACGGCTTGCCTGGCAGGGAATTCTGATCCCACACATCTTCTCTCAGGCCCCGAAAAGTCGAATCCTACTGAGGCAAAGATCTGCACTTTTGTCATGGTGACAAGCAGCAGACATCTTATCCTCAACAAACCGACACTGTGAGCCAGGTTGAAACAAATGGATGCAATGCTTTTTTTTTTTTTGAAGGGCCTAAAAAAATCTCTATGTCCATTTGCTTTTGCTCAATGCAAAAGTCATAATTGGTTCTGCTGAGCAGGGCACATCCTTGCAATAGGCCTGTTTCCATCTTGCCCCAAGCATACAAGATTTCTACTGCTATGGTCAAGCAGGGACAACAGTATAACCCTGCTGACACTGCTCTTGAATCAGGCAGCAATGATCCAAGCTCACTCTTCTCACGAAGGCAGTGTTATTTTCAGAACCTTTAGCCGTAAAGACAACCTGGCAGACTCTCCTGGTAACTTGAGGCTCTAATTGTGAACCAACGGGACATTCCAAGTCATGTAACTATTCCCTATACTAGAAAACCCAAGTCTGAAGCAAGAATGTGCTTTATTGGTGCAACTGGTGGTCAGAGCTCTGCACTGAGAATATAGAATTGGAACATTCTCATTTCTACTCTGCCAGGCTACTGCTCTGTGCTCTGAATCAGAACTCTTCACCGCTTTATCTGCCTTGGATGCAAAGATGCTGGAGACATCAACCACCTTGCTACATCTGGCAGGCAGAATAATGAAATCCCAATCTCAAAAAAATTATTAAGCATAATTGTAATACTCCCAGTTTTGGTATCTTTGGTAGTTTCTCTGTCATCCTAGTATTTGTTGTGTTAAGAAACATAGAGTGCAGTCGAGATTCAACTGAAGACTACACCAGAAGTCTTGCTTAAAGAAGTCACAATTTGAAATACTCATCACCGCTACCAAAGGGAAAAAGAATAGGACACAATAAAAACTAGCTTGTGTAAATTTGAACTCTGTACATCATAACTCAACCAAAAGTAATTCCTCTATTTTTATAGCTTATAAATGTTCTCTCCTTTTACTAAGGCACAAAAATAATTGCAAATATTACTTTAGAAATGCACTTTTTACTACTAGTTTAGGGTATTGTTTGTTCTAAGCTATAAGTACTACTTAAAGATATTAATATAAACATACAAACTCCTTTTACCTCAGATCTATTACATTTTAAATGCCTTCTGAACTCCATATTCATGACTATATGTAGCATTTATTTTTTCCAATACATAAGTTTTGAGAAGGCAAAAGAATAATACAATGAATACTTAAAGAAAATATGACTTTGCACAGAGGCTTTTTCCTTACTGTTTTCACCCTTCAACAGGTATTAGTTTAAGTGGGTTTTACTGTCTGGTTTACAGACATTCTAGCAGAAAATGAAATATTTAAATATGCAAGCTCTAGCTAATCCTCCAACACACAGCCTATGGACTTGGTAGGATTATCCCTTATTATAACACTGTTAGTGCTGATACAAAATTGCAGTTTGAGATTCAACATAAGAATTTCTAAAAATGTATCTCTCTGATTTTTTTTCTATTTTATCCTGTAAAAATATCTAACATTGAGGCATTCCTCTAAGAGTCTCAAACAAAAATTGTTGTGGAATTCCAACATTTCTATAATTGTGCATCACTACTTTATGCAGCAAGCACCATACCTAACACTTAAAGTTAGGGTTTTGCCCTTCAACCTAATGCAGCATTCAAGACATCGAGGAAAATGGTGGAATATTTGAATATATTTTCAGATTTCTTAGAGCAACCATCGTATGTAGCAACAGTATGTTATTGTTTTTATTTAAACGTTTTAGTGTTGCTGTAGTATTAAAAGCCTCATCTCCTTCTCTACCATTTACTGCTAAATTTCTTTTCAAATATAGTGCTGCTAGTTAGAGATCCACTCCATTGAGGGACCCAAGTTCATTTGCATCCATTGGCTATGCTAAATGCTCAGCCTAACAGATGGGAATCTAATTGCAGACCTGTTGTCTGGACATTGTTAACAAATGCAGAAGTAGCAATATACAGGGCTTTTTGGAACTGAATTTGGGCTGGCAGCAGGGGAACTCCAGTTAATTACCAACATCTGAATTTCTTGTTTAATGCAGGCAAAGGCAAACATAGAAGTAATCAGACTGAGGAGGACTGAAAACTGATCGGAAAATAATAGACAATTGATCACCCAAAGCAGCTATTTTGGAAAAAAAAAAAAAGGGATGAGGTTTCTGTGTCTATAAAGTGCAAGGGTCTATTTTTTTTAGCTTCCATGCGAGGAAATGAGAAAATTGTAAATACAATCACGTAGAGACTATGTAGCTTGTAAACAAAGAAGCTGTCTCTAAAATGATACATAAACTGTAAAAACCATAAATGCAGGTATTAGCATTAGACTTAACAGAGCTGTAGTATGCAAGGCTGAGTTTATTCTATGACTTTTCTTTGAGTCTTAGAAAGAGCAGGGAGATGAGACTGTCTGCAGAAGGCTTTGAAATTATCAAAATCTGTAATATTTTTGACATTTTTTTTGTTAAACAAAAAAGCAGTTGCTCTTGCAGAAAAATATTTCTTCTGCTTTCACCCTACCACCTCAAAATGCTAAAAGAGAAACAAAGACTATTCTAATGTTTAAAAACTACCTAATACACCCATACACATTTTATTGTCCTGAAAATGGATACTGATTTCCTTTGGCATTGCTCTCTTCAAATTACTCTCTTGGGGTTGCCAATTACATTTCCAAAACTGACTTGAACCTCTCATGGTTTAATGATTTGCCCTTCCTGCAAGTGATTCTATTTTTTAATTTTTTTTTTAAATCACAGAGCTAGAAATGCAGCAAGGCCTCTATCCACCTCTGTTTCAGTGCTCATGTGCTTTTATCCGTCAGAACCTGGAAAAATATACAGTGATGTAATGTGCAAGTAGTACGCTTAATCAATTGAATATTTTTATCCTTTGTCAGGTTACATTTTGATTGGTGACTTGTAATAGAGCCTCATAAAAGAACAATACAGAGCGAGCATTTCACAAATCCAACAGTCTAGTAATCGTTTCTTTTCCTCAAAAACGACACATGGAAGAAGCAAACCAGTTTGTTTACATGGAATTAACAACTGGATCACAAAGATTTCACTAGAGGGCTGCTAGACAACAGATGAAGGGCCTGATGCTGACGCCCACAATGGTAAATCCACCACTTGCTACTGAAAGACTCTAAAGGAGCTCTGAAGGACTTTAAAGGCTGACAAGCTGCACATGAACTGACCCTGGGTGGGACACTTAGAACAATCTCACTTCCTTTCCCCTATTTTCTGGGTTGTTTTGCTCTAACAAAATCAATTATAGTATTTATATGCATATATTTCTGGTTTAATCTCACCCCTCACTACTGCACCCAATTTCAGGCACCTGTGATATAGAAAATGACAAACACTAAATGAGAGAAAGTGCTATCAAGAAGTCACATGATGTTTCAGAAAAAAAAAGAGTTATTTTTCATTAACAGGTTTCGGGTTTACATACCGTTTTGAGCTGACTTGAGCGGTTCTGCCACATGCTATGTGGGCAAAACAATTGCATAATTCAGATAAAAGACAATACTCCTATGTTATGGTAAGAAAGCAGCACGCACTGGACTTGATCCAAAGCCTCTAGAGTCAATGGAAGTATGGTGGAGATCATGCTACATACGTGAAAAACCATCTGGTTTACTACTTAGAATTTGCAGCTCACCGACTCATTGGACCAACTCAGAAAAACAATATAGCCAAAACAGGAAAGCATCATAATATTATAAATAAAATGAGACTTTATAAACAGATATAACTCTTGTCCTTTTTTTCCCTATTAATTCACATTACCTTATATATGGAGTTCACAAACATTTAGTAACATGGTTTACTGAAATGTATCAGCAGTAACCATTTCAGTTACAGATTGCAATCAGTGAAAATTGTAGCAAATAAATCCCAAGTATTAGACAATTAAATGAATATGCAGTGTGAAAATGCATATATTGGAGGAAGAAAGGATAATCTAGACTAGATTCTTAAAGAATTATTTACATTTTTAGTAACAAATCTTTTTTCTTACCCAGTGTATGTCATTTAATTTGACTAACCCTGCTTGGTTTTAATGAGTTTTCATTAGAACCCAGGGAAAATTAATTCTGTCACTATTAAGAGAAATTTTTATTTCTTCGCTTGTGTGGTTGAAGACCCTATTCTCAGCAGCGCTTTGGCTCTTTTCTTTTTATATTTCCCGAATACTTCTTCCTTTTAAAAGTAATCCAGTTCTTTATCACCCCTTTTTGAGCTCAGACATGCTGCAGACACTTGAGTGATGAAGACGAGGTGGATTGGAGGTGTTTAGCTTTGTAATTTCATCCTTGAATTTTGTGATTACTAACAGGACAACTTTTTTAATTTGCTCTTTTGTCTCGATTCCCCTGGCTGACAATCTGCTCTGTGAGCTAGGCTTTTTAATCAATCACCTAGATAATCAAATGTCACTGGCTATCTGCTCCGTGTAATTACTTTTGCAATTAAAAATCAACCTCAAGTTGCCTCATCTAATTAGAGGGATGGGCAGATTTTCATCGAGATTGATTTTTTAATAAATATTGACTTAAAATGCCATAATCTCATCATATTCTTTCATTTTCTTTGTACCAAAAATCAAACAAATGGAAGAATTAACAAGCAGAAAGATTCATAGGACTTCAAAGGCTTTTGCTAGTTCAGACATACAAAATTGTGCTATACAGAAGCCTAGCTTATCTCAGTCTAATAACACTCAAAAGCTCCTACCTTTTATTAGAAAAAGAACAAAGCAGTTGCACCATTATATATTTCACTTTCTAAATTAGTCCAAATTAAACGAGCAAACTCTATATTATAATTACCTGGCCTACGTATGACAAAAAATTATTGCAAAGGTTTTACTGAGTTGCTCTACATTTCAGAAATATTTCATTACAAATAAATAATTATAATGGGGATTCCTTTTTCTCCAACATCTAGCAAGAGTCTCTGGTTTTGTTTCCTTTCCCTAAAGAGGAGTTTATTTGAGGATACTTTTCATTGTTTTGCACTGATAAGACAAACACTAAAACAGACGCTATTTTACAGCAACAATAAATACTGCCCAGCATGAAAATAGAGCTTTTGGCAAATAGCTGTGTAGAAGAGTAGAAGCAAAATCCCAGAAAGAGCTGGAAGATTCCACTTTTATATGCAGCAAAGGAGCAGACTTTTGAATATATTCTGATATTAATTGTTAGAACAATAATGCAGCCTGGAAGGTAACGTCAGGAATAGAACCTTTCTTCTTCTTTCTGACACAGACTTACTCATTACCTGACCTTGAACACTATGAACTCCTTGGATGCAGAAAGGAATTTTCAGTAGCAGTTACTGGTGGTGCCAAGACCAACTTTTCTGTAGGCGAATTACAAGGCCTTGTGTTTCTGGGAGGCATAACACTCCCTGGAGGTCCCTGACCTATGAAAACAGCTCATACCCCCCTCTGTGCAGCTGCAGGTCTGTGTTAGTGAGGAGGGCCAGTTGCCCACCTCCTTCCCACCCCCTGTACTTGGGTAGACTCTTTTGTCAAAGGGAGGCAGGCGTTTTGCCTACTATCTTATCCACTGGGCTTGGCGTCGCTTTTTGACACATCCAGGAACTCGTCCCTACACTGTTTAAGTACACAAAGACAAAGAAAGCAAGACAAAACCATGCAGTGACTCATCTACAAACACAGGTAGAAAAATTGTGCCTGTCAACGGTATATGAATACTACATCTTATTTGCTAAAAGAAGCTAGTTTTCATAACAGTTGTTGATGACCCCAAGATAAACTCCTTAACGAATAGATGTTCCTAAGTCATCCAGACCTCTACAGAGTAGTTATTACTGTTTTAAATGAATAATCAAACTCTAATTACGCTATTCTATTTGGATTATAACGACAGAACCAGGTAACTTGACTATATTTTCTGGATAGTTCTGCCATACCTTACATACTGCAACCTTTCACAGTATACAGTATTTTCACTAGAAACGTTAACAACTAAGGAGCATTTCACAATACCTTTGGAGATGCTCATTAACTTCTGATTTGTTACCAAAAAGCTTCTGTAATTAAGGGAGGCTTTCAACACACAGTCACTAGGTATTTTCCACTGTAACACAGAGGCCTCAACTACAATACTCTTCTCGAGCAAAACACTCTGCTCCTTGTTGCCTCCCTAAAACAAGAGAACAATAACTAACAGATTCTGAAGGAGATAAAGTGAGAGGAAACAATATAACCTGGCCCATTTTAGATTAACTGCATCGAGTCTCTAACTATTAAAGTAGCATTACCAGTCTGATAAAAACATCACAAGTACTTTAGTGGGAGTAACAGTGCTGTGTTTGTGTGAAGCAAAATAGCAGCAGCAGCTAGGTTGCCCGTATATTGCCAATACATTTACTTGTGTTGGCTGCAAAACAAAAATAGAAGTAATTACAGCTGGGAAAAGAATAACTCTACAGAATCTTCTGAATCACATGGTGTGAAGTAGATATATGCTGAGCATGTGCTAGCCAAGCTGGTGCTCTGTCAGTGGTCCGGAAGCTTTACCATTGATCAAACACCTTGAAATAATTTTCCAGTTTCTCTATCTGGAGAGGCTCTGTTCCTGCTCCTCCCAACTGCTGCCATGAAAAAGAAGTCAATATATGGCACCCGTGACGTCTTCACCAGTCTGAATCTTACACTGTAGAGGCTAACGGAAGAGAATAGAGAAGGCTTTGGGCAAGGCAAGAGGAGTTTCAGGAGATCTGCAAACCATTTGGTTCTCTGTTTATTTGGGGAAAGGAATGCAGATACTAATCAGGCTCTTGGGTTCAGTAGCAGATGTGAAAGTTGCATGCAAATATCCTTTCTCTCTCCCCCTTACCAGCAGTATACATCTTCCACACAAGGGCCATCCATATTTACAGACCTGGAATTTACATCCTCAGAAGGAATGGGCTGATAAGTGCCACTGTGCTCCCGGTGGGAGGTATTTTGAGACAGGATCCTGTCTCCCTATTTCAAGCCTCAAGCCAACTAGTTTCTAAATTTTTCGATATTAACCATATTAATATCTTCATTTCCAGTTTAAAACCAGAACCAAACCCCAACAAACAGCTCCCACTTCGCATACATCCCCTGAACTCAGTCACTCTTGTGGCAGCTGTATAAATCTGATCAAAATCACGTGAATACCTAAATTCTAACTGCGTGCAAAAAGAACAGGAAGGACCTGATCAGAACAAACAATTTTGAATAGACCAGAACAACATATCTTATGGAAATAAGATAAATATAATTTCCTGGAAGACTTCCAGGAAGTACCTTCTCTTGTGTATCAATATTCCATCCTTTTGCAAATATCTCCAGGTAGGGAAAACAAGGTCACCTTCAGAAGCATCTGAAACCAGTTTAGAAAAGTCTGTTTCCAAAGGTGAGGAAGACTTCTAGGTTCTTAAGTTTCTTTTATTCCTAAATCCCTAAGTGTTGAAACATTCCGAAAACAGATCTGGTGCAAATGAGGACATCTACCCCTGCCAGGTGTGACCAAGCCAGCTTTTAAATTGAAGCTACATCAGCACACACTAAGTCTACAGGTAAGAAGACCCATCTTTAGGTAATTAGTCCAGACAGCACATTAGTACAATTACACACACCTCTATCCTGGCACTGCAACCCCATGTACTACGCAGACATTTGCTGCTATCACCCAGTAAGCGCTTAATATCTTTGCTCTTTAAGTAAACTGCAGCAACTCTTGAATGTGTAGAACACAGAGGTAACTCGGATGACTTGTCTAGAATTAATTCAACAGAAAATGCCTAATAATTTGAAGACATTAATTAAAAACTAAGATATAAAAGTAGCAAGCTTCCATTTTTATCTCTAATAGTGAAGTCACAAGTTCTCAGCACAATACCTTGTTCTTAGTATACTTCAGAGCATTTGGTGTCTCAGAAAAATCATTATGTAACAAATTATAATAAAGTGCTTACTCTTCTTGCATTTGATGATGATGCTAGAATTTTTCTCAACAAGGCAGCCTTCCAATATAATAAATTTATAGCAAAATAGAAAAGGAAGATTAAGAATTGTTTTACATTCTGTTGTATGAGATTCCAAGTTATATTAGCATTTTGAGGAGGATTTATTTGGAGATTGAGGATTAATTCCCATGAAATCATTATACAAATTTCAAAATGTCAACTACTTTGATAGAGCTTATGATTTTATCTTCTTATTTTGACAGGCAACTGTGTAAAACAACTTGTGTGTAGAAGCAGCACGGGAATAAAGCAAGTGCAGGATAAATAAAGACAGAATGATCCGCACAGGTTTTCCGATCAGCTGTCTTTTTATTCTGATTACTTGTAGGACAGGGCAGTAATAGACATTTTCCTTTGCACAAAATAATAAGAGCAGTACTTATCGCTTGTTGCCTACAGCTAGTGGCAAAAGGAAATTAGAAAAGTCCAATGAAGCTGAGTAGTAATTAATCATCATACAGTGGGGCCTGTCAAATCAGAGGGGTCTTTCCAGCTGATAATGCTGCCCAGCACAATTTAGACTGATAGAAATTAGAATTCTTTTTCCTCTGGCAAAAACAAAAAAGACTACAGTTAGCACAAACGGGGCCAACTGTTCACTTCAATGACTGCCTGACCCATTTATAGCTGATGTCTGCATCAAGTTTAGCTCAAAACAAAATTGAAGGAACGCCACTCATTCCTCCTGGCAAAGAAATAAATAAAGAATACCATTCATAACTACTCTGCCTACGTGGCTTAAACAGCATTAAACAGTTAGCTTTTAAAATGTAAACATTTAGACCTTGGTTAGAAGAGAAAAGAAATACTTCTCTTTGGTTTTTTCAAAGTGAATTAATTGCTTTTCTCCATTGCACAAGAAGGAAACACCAAAATTCACAACAGACAATTCACGCTGTTTCCAGGTGAAGTAAATAAAGCCCATCATAAGAGTCAGGAGCTCTGCTTGCTGAAGGGCAACACAGCCAGTGAGCAATAGAGTAATTAAGAGAGTCACAGCTTAGATTTTCCCAATGAGGCCAAAATAGTTTTACCAAAGTCAATTTTACCACTGGGTTTGACAGAAACATTATTAAGTCTTGATGAAGGGAGGCCTTGGTCTTGAGCTGGCTCAGCTTCAGCCACCTCACCTAACTCAAGGCTGCCTGTGGATGCCCTGACTGGCCCAACCTAGGGCTTCTGCCCAGGCTGCAGCTCAGCCCCATCCCACTCAGCCCTGTGATGATCCCACTCCACCATTAGAGCCCACCGAAGAAAACAAAACTAAACAAAGGCCATCAGGAATGAAAAGTCAAAGAAAATTTACAGAACACCACATTCATAACTTGTTAAAACGCAAAAACTTTTGCTGTGGTTCTCTTAAAAGCAAGTTAATGTTATTAATTAAATACAAAACATAGCAGAGTGGATGACATGGGCTATGAGCTGAAGGAAGAGTACGTTTTACATAACATATGGGGGCATGTGGCCATAAAAATACAAATATAGAAAAGTGACAGAAGCTGTCAGGTTTTGTCAGAGAGCTAAAACTCCGTGTTATGCCACTATAAAAAAGAGCGAGCTAAAGAAGTTTTACACAAGCACAAAGAAAGGCCCAATTTATTAGGGTTCACATTTGAATAATATGGCTGTATTTCTTCCTTTTCTTCACGGAAGGAAGCGATTCCATATTGTCACGGAAAGTGGGCATTCATGGGTACTTCTCTGACAAACTGTCTTTGTGAACTTAAAGGCTCTATAAATCTGATTCTGTGTATCTCAACTTTGGGGGAGTAGAGGAGAACACAGTTTGTGCAGATAACAGAATTAACATCTGAAAACCACATTGTTTTCCTTTCATCTGAGGTATAACACATATTCATTAGGAGATCTGCATGCTTCTGTACCTTTCCCCTTAATATTAGAATGAATGAGTGTTATTTACATATGTCATTAGTGGGAAAATCCCCCACAGAGGAGTGTACTGAATCCTAATTTGCACTGAATAAAATGCTTTATGATGTCAGACTGTCAGGCACCCCAGTTGGTGCAAATGAATGTTTAATCATCACAAAGCGTTAGACATGACATAGTGCAAAATACGTCAGACAATCACAGCCAATATGAACTTCCCATGCTAATGACTTTGATCAGGATAATGAAAATGCATCTAAGCAACTGAAATGTTATGAAAGTAAAAAAAATGCTGTCTGGTGATGACAGAAATTAAGCTTATTTGAAACTCTAACAACTGGTGGGCGCATACATGGCTTGGTGAGTATATGTGACAAGTCTAGATGCAATAATGTGAGCATTTCATGCTTTCCCATCATGATTAACACAGGCCATGTGGACAGGGTTGATGAAGAGAGCCACAAACACTTGAGAGACAGAACCTCCATTCAATCTGTTCTCATAGAGGTTTGCCGTCATTGGGACTACAGACCAGCTGGTACAACCATGCGGAAAATTATCAAAACAACAGCATGATCTCAACGCACTGTTGACTAATACTCTTGATGATAATTTTTCCCCTTGGTATTTTGCTTCTGTCTATACAGAGCTATTATGGGGTCCTCCCGTGACCCTCATCAAATTCTGTGACCTGTGTAATACGGGAAATCAGGCTGCAAGGGCTTACGGTTGATGTTGACACTAAAACAGCAGAACCCTCTCACATGTCAGAAAGTAGCCATGCTGCATCATCAATGATAGACTTGACAACTGATCAATCTAAGATAAAGGAATTTACTCTCCTATGAAAAATAAAGTGTTAAGGAAAACAACCAAAGAAATCTATGGCAGAACTTTAATCTTCCTTACAGAGAAATCTTAATGGTAGAAAGGAAGATGAACGAATAAAAAACCAAGCCAACACACCAAAAAAACCCATCAACAACAAAAAAAAACCCCAATCCCACCACCACCACAAAAAAAACCTAAACCAAACCAGCGAAATATTATTGGTTTGTGAAGATTTGAATCTAAAATATTTGCATTTCCTAATTTACACTTTTCAGATTGTTTGTGATTCTGCATTGCTTGGAGTTAATTACCAAGTTCTTGTTGATTCCACTGCAATCAGATCAGTTCTATTATTTGAAATGCATCCCTGTGATAAAATCCAAATCTATCTATCACAGAGGTGGTAACTTCTAGATGTCAGACCTGCCAGCAGAGAGAACATGGGTCTCTACTTGTATCTCCATTCCCTCTGAACTCCAAGCTAGTGATTTTGTCTTCAAGTAACAAATTCTCAGCTGTGAAAATACTGCCTCAGATTTTATTTACACAAATTTAGTAAATAACCACACATAGACTTTCATATGGCAGGCATTAAAGCAAAAACATATAGTCCCACACAACGCTCACAAAAAAGCCCTCCATCAATAAAAAAAGATGAAGAAAGAAGGCCTCAGCCATTATTCACTAAATGCACAGAAAAAAAAATTTGAAAAGCATGGTATAATGGCATTATGAAAGAAACAACATAGTGTTTGTAGAAAAACGCTTAAGTCTCAGGGAGAAAATTACTTAAACAGCCTACGAATTTAAATCGGGACACGAGAAGTTATTTAGGCCACCAGAAGATAAACTGCATATAAATCAGGCGTATTCACTCTTCCCCTGCTCTTTCTAAATTAAGTATGCACTTAAATCCCACCAAGTCTAGGGAATGCATTTCCAAGGCAAGGCTGTATAGAAATAGGTGCACTAGGCTGATAATACACTATACTCATAAGTTACATACTGGCTTAGCTGTGAGGCAAAGTAGACTTCATGCTGCTCTTGGCCATTCTGTCACTGTAAGTATTTATGTATTTAAAATCAAGCACACATGAACATTTGGCTGAACTGAAGCTTTACAGCAACTTAGGATCAAAGTTTGAGGATCGTGAAAGCATATGGCTCCTCTTCCAGAGTGCAGGAGCTTAAAATACTTGAAGTTTAATGCTCAGAAAATTTAATGGAATCTTTCTAGGGAAGAAGAGATCCCCTCAGCCCTCAGAAAATGTAAGGTATGATTGCTGCCTTGTCCTTCACATGTCTTCAAACTCCCTGCATTCTTTTCTTTGTCAAGTCCCACAAAATTTTGCTGCAGTGGTTAGGATGACAGAGGCGGGACAGTTAGACACTTTCCTCATAACAAATCCATGCAGAAAAATTCCCTCTTCTCATGGATAAAATTGGAGGAGCCGTTATCCTTCCTTACCTTCTCCTGGTCTGATGTTACTGAACTGGGTATTCAGAAATCAGTGCTTAAAGCACTTATCAGTACAATGTCTTATTCTAAGACACAGACTGAATAACTTCATAGTTTCCTGCACAGAGTCTGCCTGGAGAAGCTTGTTTGTGAAGTCTCCACTTTCCTAATTCCAGGAAAGATGGTCTTTTCCCTGTTCAAATATATTCTTTGAGCTTTGATTTCCACATTGTTTCAAGCAATATGACATGCAGTCAAGAGATCCTTACTAAACATCTATGGAAGTAAAAATCTCATAAATCATTACTTGACCCACTATTGTTTTGCATCGACATTTTCCAGGCTTCACACAAAAATCAGCAACCTCCAACTCAAACTTTCCTCCCATTTTCACGATACTACTCACTCAACCAGGCTTAGCTAAGAAGAAAAGAGATAGAGAGACTGAGAGACAGTAAGAAGGAAGTAAAACAAACAATTTTTTTCTCATTAGGAAACCATATAATGCTAAAGTAGGCAGCATCTGAAAGCATACATTTATAATGATCCAGCCTACTTGAATACCATCTTTCCTTCAGGATACTGTTAGCCAGTTCTCTTGTATGCAACTCTACATTTGCATATAGATTGAACCTTTCTAGAAAGCAATTTTATGCATTTTGTCTTAAGATTTTTCTCATTAACATTGCACATAGATTAAGCTTGAGAAGGAAAAGGCATACCTGGATATCACTGGCATGATTTCTAGAGACCGTGTTTGCTTTTGAAGAAAAATGTGTAATAAAAGACTAATAAACACAAGACTGGTCACAAGTGAGTTTTCAAGAATCAGATAAAAAAAATTACAGAAATTGCTCTGGCATTCTTAAAACAAACACTTCCTTAATTACCTCCTCTGGTGGGAAGTAACAATAGAAGAAAAACAACAGCAAAATTGCCTGTAAAACCAATCTCTCTCATTGGGCTTAGTATTTCAGTGAGGATCATTAGTTCTAATCAATCAGAGCATTTAATCATATGCTTAAGTTTAGGCTTAAAGATAAGCATATGCGTAGTCAGATAAGACCAGGCATTGTGCTGAACTGGCACTGAAGTACTCAGCATCCAGCAGGATTATGCTGCACTACTGAAATCTAAATTTTCTTCATGTCTTATTTGCAGACCGGGTGTAAGATTCAAATTAGAGGGAGGATTAAGGAAAAAAAAAAGTCCTCATGATAGCAGGGCCAGGCTAAGCAAACATTTCATATACACAGCAGAAGAAAGATGAAAGGAAAGCAGCTGCCCTTCCATGGTCAGAAATTCTTATCTGCTGACCAAACCTTTGTTGGTTTGAGAAAGCGCAAGTGGTCTGCATTGGCGGAAGGTTCAAAGCAATTTTTTTTTTAATAGGTAATGCAATCAAAAGTCTGTTTATCTGTTGAAATATTTAGAAGAACAAGATATCACTTTGACCTCCTTACACCTGCGACCTTTGTCAAAGACTTTAAGAAGTGCCTCACACTTGCTTATGTTTCTTATCTCTAATAAGCTTCTGCATTTTTCAAAGATAAACATTTTATGAACTCCTTTGAGCAAAAAATACATTCTGTAACTTTTAGCCGGTACTTCTATGTTGCCTTCACTGAAGTGTTTGCATATACAGGTACACTACCAAAATAAAAATCCACGCAAAACCCACAAGTCAGCAGTGATGGTTGAAGAGGAACAGGCAGTTCTGGTTTGCCTAAGGGTGGTGCACACCAAAACCAAAGAAAATGAATTAGCCCAGACAACTTACTAGAAATAAGGTAAAAGGTTCAGCACCATTAAATGCCAGGATGAGAATGGAAAACACTGCGTTTCTGTTCTATCTGGTATAAATTACCTCAATATTGATGTCGTCTTAAAAAGAACTCTATTAAAAAAAATCACCTGTACAAATTTTAACATTTTACCAACAGTGGATGATTTCAGAGAATAAATCATCCAGAACAGAATTTTGCAAGTTCCAAGGACAAATAACGACATGGAATGAATATCTGCTATAAAGACTTTTACTAGGTAAATCTGTGTAGAGCAAAGAGTCAACTGCCACCTCTTTATTTTATATTTACATTCCTGGAAGGGGTCCAGAAAAAGTAAATTCCATTTCTGGATTTGTCCCTTCATATCCATACTTATCAAAAGGCATGGCACTGCATACCCTTCTTCAGAAGTGGTCAAGTTGCAGAGAGCAGTAGATGTTACTCTTCTATCCTAGATCTACCACAATGTTTCATTCATTAACCACCCCTGTTATTGACTATCATCCTACTTTTTTTTTTTCCTTCATTCAAACAGATTCTGAATACACTGATTATAGCGTATGCTGCTTTCTACCTGAAAGACCATGTTTTGGGTTGCTGTGTCTAATTAATCACTGCACAGGTGTATTTGCTGGCACTGATCCATTCAATACACTCAACAGACCTGCCCAAGATTTCTAGGCTATTTGAAGCAAAAGTAACTAATCTTTCTGCATAGCTCATTATCTTTTTGAAGGAAGTGATGCCATACCGGTAATCCTCCTGCCTTTTCTAATGCCCTTGCTGCCTTAAAATTTATAGCTCCTCAGTGCTTTATATCTCCTCTCCTGAAGCTAAAATTTGCTGTTACAAGCAAGCGTAACTCCCCCTGAATCCATTTATGCCAAGACTGAATTCAGCCCCCGTGCCAATAAAACTTCCATTTGTATTAAAAGTCTCTACAGCACTGGAAAGACACGTGAGTTATAATTACTTAGATTTTTGTGAGTATTTCTTCTTTGATGGGTTCTCAGGGCAGATTCATCTAGATACCAGTACAGTTAGGATCAGGCAGTTTGTGTGTTTACTTCCTGTGGCTCCAGGCTGGCTTAGCTAAGAATTTAAGAAGCTTCATAGATGCTGGAGAACAGCTGAGGCAACTGGCGTGGTCACAACAGTACAGAGAACAAGTCTGACATCAACAAGCATTTCTCCTGGAGGGCTCTGGGGCAGTGTTACCTTGCTGATGGCCCTTCTACAATGGCTACTTTTCCCCCCAGAAGCGAAGCAAACTAGACTGACTTTTCCCCCTTACATCTAAGAAAGGAAAAATAGAAAAAGAGAAAAAAATCATGAGAAGAAATGTTTTATTATTTCATCAATGTTAATAGCCTGATCATTGCTAGACAAGGTTAATTTATTTATAATCTGGAAAGAGATGACAACTTTCTAAAGTTCTTAGTCTTCTTCATGCATCTCTCACTCTTAGCCCAGCGCTACTCAATCTGACCCAAGGTAGAATCAGTCTGAACCTAAGTCCTTTTAGATGAAACCTTCTTTCTTAAAGACAGATGAGGTAGCAATAGGATACACAGATCCGTCTCGGTGCTTCAACTAACTTGCTATCCATCTATCTCACTTCAAGGACTCATCTTTGTGGGAGGATTAATGTCAGTGAGTTAGTCCCAGACAGAATTTTTGGTCCAGTTTGATTCAAAACCAAGAAACTTTCTGCTGTCCCCTGCACCCCAGTGTGGGAGTACTTTCAATCATACTTTTTACTTTTCTGGAAGATAGAGCTGGATATTGTAGCAGCAAATCTGTCAGGCCAGCCGTGCTGCTGCTGGTGATGCTGTGAAGCACAAGCTCTAATTGCAGAAACAACAAAAACAAAAAACCACCAAAAAAAAAAAAGGAGGAAGAACAGGAAGACGGAGTTTATAGTTCAGTAGCAATCACAGGAAAAAATTAGCATGTGGCAGATTTATAGATTTAAAGAAAAAGAGACCTGGAAAAAGTAACAACAATACAGCAAAATGGACAGGTATGTAGTGTTTTCTTTTTTTTTCCTTTAGGTTTAACAGAACGCTTAGACCAACATGATTCTTTTGTTATACCAGATAATATTTTTGAGAAACAGCATTACAAAAGGTTAAACATAGAACAGATGTAAGTTATAAAAATACAAGCTGATCAAAGCTCAGATTTTGAGACAGATATGTTAGCAAATGATGATAAATCAGTCCCACTAGAACTGTAAGAAGCAGGCAAATGTAACTACGCAAGAGTGAAAGTCAAAAGCTGAAAATGGGGAAGGGAAAAACATGAATGGAAACAAATGTTGAAGCTAATTCTAGACAACCTGTACTGAACATAAACTGACTATATTCCTCAAAAAAGAAATAACATCTACTGACACGCACAATTCAATTTCAAAATAGGACTCAAGTGCTTAAAAGTCTTAATATTGGTATAATGTATACAAAATTTTATCAATTTATTTAGTACCTGGTCTCAAAATTTTTAAAATTTCAATAAAATCTGCACTCTCATGAAATCTATAAAAGAGGTAGAAAATTTTATAAAAGCAGATATGCACTAGAAAGCTGAAACCATTTTCTGATACCTTTTTTAAAATGAAAACAAGAACTTAATGCACTAAGTTAACACTTACATATACAGAATTTCAGACATTTGAATGAAAGTTAAAGGTTCAATTTCTTAACCTTTTGTAGGTAAATAAATAAAACATGGTGAGAAACACGCTATTTACCAAGACGTAAGTGAAACAGAAAACATTTGAAAGACCAAGAAAAAGGAGGTAATTGTTCGGACTGTCAGCAGGGGACCGCTGTGATAATTTGATCTGAACTCTGCTAACAAATCACTGCACCATTCTTTTTACTTTAGTATCTGTTTATGCTTCTACAAATTGAAACCCCACTGGCAATGCGCTGAAGAACAGAGCTCAGCACAATAACACATCAGCCTGGCGATTAGTTCAAGGTGGGGAAGGATTAGCTGACCATCCCAAACCTACAGTCCTCCTCAATATTTTGTCTTTCCCTGCTGAGGTAAAAGGGTGCAGACATATGTAAGTAATAAACTAACAGGCTTCCATCTACTTGAGGTTGAGTGGAAGGAATGCAGAACAAAACTATAAAAAAAATAATAGACAAAGGGGTAGTGAAGACTTGGGGGAACTCAATACCACATCTGCTAAGCTATGCTGGGATGTAGCACCAGGATGCCCATAAGTTTTTAAAGATATAACTATGCCTTTTTGTGATCTCGCAGCACACTATTATGGCCTAAGCATGCCAACATTTAGAACTGACACAAGATCAAAAGGCTGATAAATGAGGGGAAAGGGGATGTTTGACCCACTAAACTATATTCTACAGGAATTCAAGGCTTTTTAAAGCAATAAGAACAGTAATATATTACCACATCTTGAATATATTTTGACATTCCTTTCTGAGAAACAAAACTAATATCTAGATTGGTTATATGCTTCCATGCATATACGTGCACAGACATAAATACGAGCACATATGTTTATTCTTATTTACGTGAAAATATTTTACATTATAACAAGCTTTGAAGCCTTCATTTCTTGAGAAAGTTATTTTAAAATCATTTGGAAATGAACTTAATTGGGTTGTAGATATTTATGGTCTAGTGAACTGTAGAACAAGAGTGAGCAACAAAAAGGCAGGTAAAATTGAGCGCAGAAACTGAAAGTTAAAGAAAGAAAAAAAAAGGTTATGTTCCTTATTTTAGCTAACCTATGATATAGATTACATTTGTGCCACTGCTGAGCACAAGGTGAATTTTATGATCTAAATTAAGCCAGTCTGAGCATAGCTAATTTTTTTCCATCAGGGTCAGGATTCCACCAATATCAGGACTCTTACCATGTCACCAAGCTTTCAGAAAAGGATTATGAATCTTATGCAGACTATGGGCTAGAAACACCAAAGGCCATTGCTAAGCATCCAAACACAGCAGTTCTAAAATTCATATTTAACAAAGTATGTACCAATAGAAAATGCTACACATGCATTAAGTCTATACAATTTTCAATGTTACCTATATTCTTAAATATTTCTCTTCAGTGTCACATCAAGGTTTATTGTATACCCAGTATACAATAAATCACACCTGGTCTGCTGACAACACTTATATCTCTTTTCCTCATGCCACTGAGCAGTTTAGAATGGAATCATAGAGTAGAAGAGGCTTTCCTCATGCTCATCTCCTCTAAATGACGTTAAGATATTGTGTACTCTCCAGAGAAGGAATTTAGCATCAGCAGTTCCAGCACTAATCTCTCCTAAGAGCTCTAGGTGTTCAGCACTTTTGGAAATCAAATTAATAATTATTAATGACATAGAAGGAAGAGAACCGAGTCTTCACGATACTCCTTATTCAAGCATTTTTCGCATTAAATTTAAGTGGAAATTGAGCTGCGTTAGGTGAGAGGATTGCTGAAAAAGATCCAACATCTTCAAAAAAACCTGAGAAATGCAATTAAATTTGGAGGTAAAAATGATGAGATGTTCTGATTCTCCAGAGGATTCAGAAACATTGTCCTCACAAATAAGAGAGTTGTTTAAATGTACTAGGAGAGCTGATAAAGGGGTAAAATGGTACTTGAGAAGGATGGGAAGCTATTGAATTTTTAGGCCCATGTGTATGGAAGAAGTAATCAATGTCCTTATTTTTGGTTATTTCAACACTTACTAATTGCACGTTCTGGTATGTGGGCCATAGAATAGAATCATGAGGGTTGGAAGAGACTTCTAAGACAACCAAGTCCAACCGGCAGCCTAACACTGTCATACCCACTAAACCACGTCACAAAGT
>WAAB01008712.1:0-37665 GCA_013389865.1 Piaya cayana
GGCACTGTTGGGGTATGCGTGTGCTGCCTTCTTCGGCTGTGGGAGCCAGGCTCAGGGTGGGGAGCACCCACAGAATGCAGTCAGGGTTGGAGAGCTGAGGGTGCTCAGTCCTCCCCGCATGGACTCGTGGGGACCCTGGTGGGTCTTATTGCTCTTGCCTAAGGTTCAGATGTTCTTCCCCTCCAAAATCTTCCATCGTACTACAGATGAGACGTGTGGTAGCAGTAGACTTGGCCTCAGGTTTCTGCCCTGCCATTTCAAGCCTGAAAATCCATCTTCCCAGGCAGCCCAAGGGCAGGAGCTGGTGGCTTTGAGGTGCCCTTGATCTGCCAACATGGCCCTGATGGAGGGACACCAAATCCTCCTGTCCCCAGCTGCAGAGCAGGTGGGTGTTGGTCTCCAGCACCAAGGGCCCCTCGAACCTCCTCTGCACCCGGCGCTGTGTGCGCAGCCCTCTCTGCTGCAGCCCTGCATCCCCCAGCCCTGGCTGCCCTCTAGCTCTGGGACACTGACCGGGAGCTCCGTGCAGGCCACGACGAAGATTTAGTGATGAGTTCGTGACTTGCCTCCTGCTCAGCCTTGTTCTGGGAGCTGGGCCAGGGCGCTCGGACGCACGCGAGGCTGGGTATCCCAACAGCCTCTGCCGGCCATACTGGATGCCCTGTGTGCTCACCACTCCGCTTCCCCCCATCTACAGCCGCTTTAACCTGCTTGATTTAACCTGTCTCATTGGGGCTGGCACTGCTTGTCACCACCTTCCAGGGCTGTGTGTAAATCTGAGCCGCTTCACTGGTTTGAGGAGCTCTTGCCTGGGCCAGGGAGCGAGCAGAGCTGGGGGACAGGGCGGCATCACCCCTGAGTGCTGCCTGCAGGGTGTCCGGTGTCACGGTTGGCGTGTGGCGGGGACAAGGGGACATGAACAGGCTTGGATCAGAAACGGTGTGACCAGCAGGTCCAGGGAGGTTCTTCTCCCTCTGGACTCAGCACTGGTGAGACCAAACCTCGAATGCTGGGGTCAGTTCTGGGCCCTCAGCACAAGAAGGATGTTGAGGCTCTGGAGTGAGTCCAGAGAAGAGCAATGAAGCTGGGGAAGGGGCTGGAGAACAGACCTGATGAGGAACGGCTGAGAGAGCTGGGGGTGTTTAGGCTGGAGAAGAGGAGGCTGAGGGGAGACCTCATTGCTCTCTCCAAGTACCTGAAAGGAGGTTGTGGAGAGGAGGGAGCTGGNAGGAGGTTGTGGAGAGGAGGGAGCTGGGCTCTTCTCCCAAGGGACAGGGGACAGGACGAGAGGGAATGGCCTCAAGCTCCACCAGGGGAGATTTAGGCTGGACATACTGCCCAGGGAGGGGGTTGAGTCTCCTTCCCTGGAGGGGTTTAAGGTGCAGGTGGACGAGGTGCTGAGGGACATGGTTTAGTGTTTGATAGGAATGGTTGGACTCGATGATCCGGTGGGTCTTTTCCAACTTGGTGATTCTATGATTCTATGATCCCTGTTCACGTGCCAGGCGTGTGGCTGAGCCGTTGCGGGGAGCCTGCTGAAGCGTGTGCTGGTGGCGTCCCCCGCTCCCTGCATTACTGCAGCGTACACGGTGCCGCTGCAAATCCTGAAGCTCTGGTTGCCACGTTACATTAGGAGGAGCCACAGCCGGTGTCCCCAGCACTCGCTGTCACTGCGGTTCAGTGGCAAGATGAGGCTGAAAGGCTTGAAATCAGGATCAAAGCGGTGCTGGCATGGCTGCTAGGGGCTGGGATACACATGAGTGGGACAGGGGTGTGGGGCTGGAGCTGTGCCCTGAGCTTGCACCACTGCCCAACATCCCCTGAGCTCCTGCTGCCTGTGAGCAGGGTGGTGCTGCTGCGGTGCCCATGTCCCCGGCTGGAGGACCCCGCTGCCTGGGGGACGCAGGCGTGGGTTTCATAAAATAGAATCATAGAAGGGTTTGGGTTGGAAGGGACACCTCCCACTGGATCAGGGGCTCCAAGCCCCATCCAACCTGGCCTTGAACCCCTCCAGGGATGGGGCAGCCACCACTGCTCTGGGCAACCTGTTCCAGGGCCTCCCCACCCTCACAGGGAAACATTTCTCCCTAAGATCTCATCTCAATCTCCCCTCTTTCAACTGAAAACCATTCCCCCTCGTCCTATCCCTGCACTCCCTGATCAAGAGCCCCTCCCCAGCTTTCCTGTAGCCCCTCTCAGTACTGGAAGCTGAGGTCTCCCCAGAGCCTTCTTTTCTCTGGGCTGAACAACCCCGACTCTTTCAGCTTGTCCTTGTACAAGAGGTGCTCCAACTCGTGTTTTGTTTGGGGATGTTCTTCCAGTACAGGTGCTCCTGCCTGGCTACATGAAGCAGGGTCATAGCGCTTCAGGGCTGTAGCTGGTGTCCTGTCTCCTGTGTGGGTCCTGTGGCCACACTAGATCCTCCACAGCTCATCCTTCCTGGAACAGACACCCCCATCCCAGCTGCAGAACCCTTGGGGACATTCTCTGGTGGCACATCCCCAGTCCTGTGACAGCCCTGCCCTGTCCTCTCTCCGTGGGCAGAGCGAGAGCTGAGGGACACAGCATGAGCAGAGAGTGGTGGGGAGGGGCTGTGGGCACAGGAACGGGCACAGGGGTGTGGGAAGGGGCTCTGGGCACTGCCACAAGCAGAGGGGCTAAAGAACCATTCATCCCTTCAAAGCTTCTGCCTTGTCTCTCTGTAGACCCCGAGTCCCAGAGGAAGAGGACGGTGCAGAATGTGCTTGACCTTCGGCAGAACCTGGAGGAGACCATGTCAAGCCTGAAGGGCTCCCAGGTGTCTCACAGGTGAGACCTCAGCACTGGATCCCCACCACCCTCTCCTTGCAACCAGTGTCCTTGGGAAGCGGCTCTGCTCTGGGCGAGGGCCGTGTGGGTGGGAGGGAGCTGGCTGTGCCCCATGGCACAAGGATGCTGTGCATGGGGCCTCGGAGAGACACCCCCAAATCCATGGGGTGCAGTGCATGGGGCCGCAGCAGAACCCCATTTCTGGCCATGCTCTGGGTCCAACAACACCCCATGGGCTCCGGGGTGATGGGGATGATGAAGGGTGGCCCCGAGGGGAGCCAGTTTCCCCAGCCTCCAGTCAGAGGGTGAGGTCTCTTCCTGGTGGTCAGGTGTCCCCATGTGGACAACCAGAGGTGAAGGCTCCCCTGTGCCTACCCAGGTGTGGACTGCAGGCTCCATTGCCAGCTGTGACTCACTTTATCTGTTCTGTGTACAGCTGTTGATGGAGAAGCCCCTAGAAATGACCCGGTGCCCATGGGCAGAGGTGCGTTGCCCTGCCCAGATCAGGGCTGGCAGCACCCCAGGGTGGCAGCTGGGGCTGGAGGCACCATGGGGTGGGGACACGGTGATGAACCAGAGCAGTGTGTCTGCCTGTGTCTCTGACACATAGAATCACAGAATCACTAGGTTGGAAAGGACCCACTGGATCATCGAGTCCAACCATCCCCTTCAGTCACTGAACCATGTCCCTCAGCACCTCATCCACCTGTCCCTTAAAACCCCTCCAGGGATGGTGACTCAACCACCTCCCTGAGCAGCCTCTGACACTGCCCAATGACCCTTTCTGTGAAATTTTTTTTCCTGATGTCCAGCCTGAACCTACANGCTCTCTCAGCCGTTCCTCATCAGGCCTGTTCTCCAGCCCCTTCCCCAGCTTCATTGCTCTTCTCTGGACTCGCTCCAGAGCCTCAACATCCTTCTTGTGGTGAGGGGCCCAGAACTGAACACAGAATTCGAGGTTTGGTCTCACCAGTGCTGAGTCCAGAGGGAGAAGAACCTCCCTGGACCTGCTGGTCACAGTGTTTCGGATACAAGCCAAGATGCCATTGGCCTTCTTGGCCACATGACACATCTGGGACTACCTGTGTGCCTCCCAGGTCTCTCACTTGAGACCGAGTTACTGCTCTGCTCTGGCCACTCTCGGGGAGGAGGCATCTCCCAGGGTCCCCTCCCCTCTGGCACAGCTGCCTGGGCTTTGCAGAGAGGCTGGGAAAGCCGAGGATGTGGTGAACATCTTTCTCTTGGTGTTTGTTGCCACCTCGCGGTCTTCTTCGATCCTCATTTTTGTGTCGGCAAGAGCAAAAAGCAGCAGCTTCCTCCCCTGCCTTCTCCCACCGCCCAGCATTTCAGACCTTCCCCCTCGATCACCTTCGCCCAGGATGAAGCAACTCGCTTGATTTAGCTCTTCTTAAACCAGCAGCTCGTTCGGACCTTGCTCATTCTTGCTGTGCTTGCCAATCTTCCCAAGCCAGAGGCTGCAGAGCGCTGGGGCACAGGGATTTGCCTAGAGCCGCAGTGATATTCCGCGAGCTGGTGGTTTCCTGGAATTCTCCATTACAGCTCTGCCATCCCTTTGCTTGGCGCAGGAGCTGGTTCACAGCGGGGCTCTCGCCGAGTCAGGGCTGCGTTCGCTCTGCGTTCATCTGTGTCCGGCTCCACCCGCTGCCTTCGTGCCCCAGCGCTCAGCTCAGCTTCAAATCCTTTGTCAGCCCCAGCCTTCGGAAAATAGGGTGAGGATATTGAGAGTCATTAAATTGCATCACTGGTTGGGTTTGACTCTTCGTTATCACTTCCTTTTCTTGATGAGCGCATCACGTGGCAGAGGCCGGATCCCTGCCATGGAGAAAACTGGATATTGATAGCTCAGGGATGCCAACCCCTGCCTGCTGTCCTGTTAGCGGCTCCTAAATACAGAATCACACAGAATCACAGAATCACTGGGTTGGAAGACACCCATCGAATCATCGAGTCCAACCATTCCCATCAAACACTAAACCATGTCCCTCAGGACCTCGTCTACTCGTGCCTTAAACACCTCCAGGGAAGGCGAATCAACCACCTCCCTGGGCAGCATATTCCAATGCCTAATGACCCTTTCCGTAAAAAACTTCCTCCTAATCTCTAGCCTAAATCTTCCCTGGTGGAGCTTGAGGCCATTCCCCCTTGTCCTGTCCCCTGTCACTTGGGAGAAGAGCCCAGCTCCCTCCTCTCCACAACCTCCCTTCAGGTAGTTGTAGAGGGCAGTGAGGTCTCCTCTCAGCCTCCTCTTCTCCAGGCTAAACAACCCCAGCTCTCTCACGTGAGGATCTTCCCTCTCACCCTATGGCAACTGAGTTTATTTGGAAGCATCATTTCTCTTTGGTGAGGGCACTCCTCCCCCACGCTCAGCCTCGGCAGCTCTCCCTGCATTTCTCCAGGAGCTCCGTGTGGTTGTGAGCTGCATTTTCCTTTACCAACGCTGTGTCAGCTCTTCCCTGGTGTGTTGGAATGACACACGGACCCACAAATTCTGCTCTCGGGAATGCTTCCTACAAGCGTGCCCAATATGGATGTCATCCACAGTCCTCTGGACGTGCCCTGCGTCACCATTGTCCCTGTAGCCACTTCAGGCTCTTTCTTTATTTCTTCCACAAACTGTCCCTCAGGTTTCTCTGCTTTGCCTCACTGTGATCCATCAGCCAGTGGCTGGGGGCACAGTTTTGGCTGTTTCCTTGCTGTTTTGCTGTTTTCCCACCCGTCTGCAGGGCTGCCCGTGCTACCGCGGGGGCTCGAACGTTGTCCTGCTCAGAGACATGGTTTGCATCTGCTCTGAGCTGCCGGCAAAATATCCTTAAATAGCCTTTGTGGTGCCGACAAAACCTAAACCCTTTTAGCTGCCCGTTTTAGTTCCGCTTTAACAAACTTCCCATTTTTTAATGTAGTTCCCTGTTTTAAATTCAGTCCTGGAGCTGCGACTTGGCTTTTGGTGCTCCTGCAGGAGCGTTTAATCCAAACTAGTAAATCGCTTGCTGATAGTAACGTTTGGAGCCAAATCGAGGGTTGTGGGTTCCTGAGGAGCTGCTCCAAGAAGTAATCATTTTTTTTTGTGTCTAAATTTAGTCTCAGCATCACTCCCTAATGTGACGTTTGCCCAAAATACACCCTGAGGGGTGTGGGGAGTAACTGAACTCCCAGTTCCTGCTGCGCTCGTGGGCTCTGGGCTGGCTGGAAAGCAGCACAGTTGTGGGCAGCCCTGTCTTGGGGTGTCCCCTCCTACCCAGACATGGAGCTTCACTCTGCGTGGGACTGAGTGTGGGATGCTGCTGCAGGGCCCCCATCCCTCGTTTGCCCCTTGATGTCCTTTTCACTCACAGCCCCTGTTCCCAGGCACGGCCCACTGCCACGTCCCCTGGGAACAGTGTGCCACTACAGAAAGGACATTGAGGGGCTGGAGTGCATCCAGAGAAGGAGAACAGAGCTGCTGAAGGGGCTGGAGAACAAATCTCATAAGGAGCAGCTGAGGGACCTGGGGCGGTTTAGTCTGGAGCAAAGGAGGCTGAGAGGAGACCTCAGCACTGGCTACAACTGCCTGAAAGGAGGTTGTAGAGAGGTGGGTGTTGGTCTCTTCTCCCAGGTGACAGGACGAGATGGAACGGCCCCAAGTTGCACCAAGGCAGGTTCAGATTGGACATTAGGAATAAATGTCTTCACTGAAAGGGTTCTCAGGCCCTGCCAGAGGCTGCCCAGGGAGTTGGTGAAGTCCCCATCCCTGGAGATGTTTAAAAGATGAGTGGATGAGGTGCTTGGGGATCTGGTTTAGTAGTGGACACATACGGTTGAACTTGATCTCGAAGGTCTTTTCCAACTTAGTTATTCTATGTCTCTAACCCCCCTGCACCCTGTCCTCACAGCTCCCTGGAGATGACCTGCTATGACAGTGATGAAGCCAACGCCCGGAGTGTCTCCAGCCTCTCAAACCGCTCCTCCCCGCTGTCCTGGCGCTACGGGCAGTCGAGCCCACGCCTGCAGGCTGGGGACGCACCATCGGTTGGGGGGACCTGCCGCTCGGAGGGCACCCCGAGCTGGTACATGCACGGTGAGCGGGCACACTACTCACACACCATGCCCATGCGCAGCCCCAGCAAGCTGAGCCACATCTCCCGCCTGGAGCTGGTTGAGGCGCTGGACACCGATGACGTGGAGCTGAAGTCGGGCTACATGAGCGACAGCGATCTGATGGGCAAGACCCTGACAGAGGATGAGGACATCACCACGGGGTAAGTGCCTGTGCTGGGCTCTCCTGCAGGTTTCACCACCTCACGTTTGGCTGGTCGGGGGGGCACCAGGCGCAGCAGGGATGGATGGAGGAGCACAGAGATCCTGGCCACGTCTCTGCATCCCACGAGATGCTTTCCCAGTGGCGAGGCAATGTAGCCTTGCAGTGCAGGTGATGCTGGGCCAGTGAGCCCCTGAGCTGCATCGTGCTGCTCTCATGGCACGTGGGAAGTGTCCAGCTTGATCTGGATGCTCCCAGAGAGGCATGTGGTGTGCGGCTGCAGGAACCCTGGGCCAGAGCTTTCTGCTGCTTTCAGAAGTGCTCTGCCAGTTTACACCAGCGAGTCTGAACAGCTCTGACCCTGGCGCTGTGGGGATCTTCTGTGTCCAGCCAGGACCACTGGTGGCTCATGGTGGGACAGACTGGGTCGGGTGAGGTCTCAGCATGCCAGTGAGAGCCGGGCACCAAGGTGTCATTGGCATTGGGTGGCACCACGGAGAAGCAGGGTGCACTGTGAGCAGGGTCCCCTCCTTTTGAGAACCCTGTCAGCCTCTGTCCCTCCCTCCACCTGTAGGGGTAGGAGCATCTCCTGCCAGGGGGGCACAACCCAGCACACTCAGGGCTCACTGTTTATTTCCAGAAGCATCCAACTCCTGCTGTTGAGTGCCCCTGGCTCTGGTGGGGGTCCAGGGTTTCAGCATATTGGAGGTTTTCTGTTTTAGTGCAGGAGAAAATAAATATCTCCAGCATTTGATTTGTCCCAGGGCATGGGAGATATTTGGCCTCCTGACCATGCTGCTCCGGCCCTCATGAGGTGACCATAGTTACGTCAGCTCATTGTGGGACAGAGTCTGGCTTCATAGAATTATAGAATCACCAGGTTGGAAAAGACCCACCGAATCATTGAGTCCAACCATTCCCATCAATCACTAAACCATGTCCCTCAGTGCCATCCCTTAAACCCCTCCAGGGAAGGTGACTCAACCCCCTTCCTGGGCAGCCTCTGCCAGTGCCCAATGACCCTTTCCATGAAATTTTTTTTCCTAATGTCCAGTCTAAACCTCCCCTGGTGGAACTTGAGGCCATTCCCTCTCGTCCTGTCTGTGCTTCGCATCCAACCTAGGGCCAGCACTCCCAGATGTGGCCCAGGGGCACATGTTAGGGTTGTGGGGGATACAGTGAGGGGTACTGTCCTGCCCTCTGGCCCTGCCATCCTCTAGCTCAGGGGCAAGCGTGGCTACGGCACCTCAGGCTCCAGGGTGGCCCTGGGGGGCTGCCCTGTGCTCATGAACAGGGGTGCATTGCACTGGCTCAGCGTGGACCCCTCCTGGGGTCTAACACCTCACATGGGGTGGCACGTCACCACCTTCTGCCACCGGCCACCAGACCATGGGGACTGATGGGCGACAGGGTGGCTTTGGGGTGTCCTGCATGGCTGGGGCCACAGTGGACCTGGCTAGGGGGGTTTGAAGGACTCCACTGTTCCTTTCTTCCTCCTTGTCTAATCTTGGAGGCGGATAACCTTGGGGTGCCCTTAGCTGTGGAGGCAGCGCTGGGAGGGGATGTGCCTGAGCGTGGTGGCTTCGTCTCCATCGGCCACTGAGCAGGCAGAGTATGGGCAGGGTTGGGCCCGGGAGACCCTCGCTGGGCTCAGCCCTGTGCACCCTGTTCTGCTTCTCCTGGGAAAGGCTGAGCTTTGGGGATGGAGCCCTGTGCAGCTGAGCCTCCTGTGAGGCCATTGTGGTTTGCTGGGGCGAGTGGAGCTTTGGGTGCCACAGCAAACTGGGCCAGCACCGCCCCAGCTGGACGCTGCGGTCCCTGTTCTGCACAGGGTCCCCAGTGAGATTCCCCTGTAGGAAATCCCCAGTGCGCTGCCAGTTGGTGCAGAGAGGAGCTGGGTGCCCCGTGCTGGGTTTCTCTCCCCAGAGGTGGGTGCAGGAGGGCAACTGGGGCAGCACAGGACCCCCTTATCCACAGGGACACATCCCAGGATGTTTCTGGCATACAGCGTTTGGTGACCGAGTCACTGCTCTGTCCTCTGTGGCCCCACGGCAGCACCTGGAGGGCAGGGTGGGCAATGTGACAGCACCTCTGTCCCCAGGGGGCTCCCACGCCGGGTGCTGGGGGATGATGGGGTCCAGGAGCCTGGGCACTGGCTGCAGTGCTGGAGCAGGTGCGGCCCCTTCTCCCCGAGCTGGCTGGGAGCCCTCATCCAGCGCAGCCCCTTATCCATCGCAGCCCCTCATCCAGCGCAGCCCCTCATCCAGCCTCCTCGGCTGGCTCTGACCTAGAAAGCAAATCCCCCCCCAGGCCCTGTCTCCCCGTGCTGCTAATGCACCGGGCAGGAGCCGAGTGCTGCAGATGGGGCCACCAGCCCCCAGGCCTGGGCCACTGGGCCAGTGGCTCCTGCGCCGCGCCGGCGCGTTCCCAGGCTTGTAGGGCAGTAGGTCAGAGACAGCTTGGAAGGACACGGAGGCACAACTCGTGTGGGATGGGACCTGGCATCCCTGCAGCTCACTGGGGAACCAGCCTGCAAGGGGAGAGAGCAGAGGTAGGTGAGGCACAGCCACGGTGGGGGACTGTCTGTGGAGGCATCGTGAATCCAGCGGGGTGGTTGTCAGGGTGAGCCCAGAGAGGGGCTGAGGTGATTGAGTCTGGTGGCGAGAGGAGGGGACGTGCCAACCCCCAGAAGCATTTCTGTATCAGCCAGATGTGCTGGCACCCGGGCTCCTTGCCCAGCTGTAACTGCTGGGCTGGCACTCGCGGCTCCCCTCCACCAGCAGCCAGCTGCTGGCTTTGGGGTTGGAAAGTGTTGGCTTTGCCCTCCCTGTTGGGTAACGAGGCCCTTCTTTTGTTCCCGGTGTCACCACATCCCTGAGCTCTGCAGCAGTGCAGCCCTCAACCGACAGCGACCCAGCACAGCCCCAGGCTGGCAGCAGCCCTACGTTGTGGCTGTGCCGCTGCTGGCACCGTGGTGTCTGCAGCACACAGGCAGCGAGCTCAGCTTGGTGCCACATCCACTGGGATGGTGCTGCTCTCCTGCCCTTTGGGTCTGGGCAGGGTGCAGCTGAGACAACACCAACCCCGGGGCTGTTCCCTAGCACTGAAAAATCTTCGCTTCCTTCCTTGGCCGCTGTTGACTCCGGTTTCCATCCAGCACCGCTCAGCGTGCCGCTCGCTGTTCCCTTTCCCTGGAGGGCTGCGGTCCAGCCAGTGATGCCCTCCTGCCCGGGCTGGGGATGTTTCCCAGACCCTGGAGGTCGTCCTACCAAGGTCACCCCACCGATCCATCCCTGGGTTCGTGCAGCCGTGGTGCTGCCACCGTGATGCAGCAGCGCGGGCGCCTTCGTGTGCAGACCTGCGTGTGAATCAGGCGGTGGCTGAGGAGGCGGAGAGCTCGCAAGCGGGAATGTTCAAGCCAGGCTTTGCCCGGTTTCGTCCCAGCCACATCCTGCGTGTCCGAGCGGTGCCACCTCCGGCACGCGGAACCGCTGTTCCCCGGCAGCGCGGTGCAGCTGCGCGTTGGTGCCTCTCCCTGTGTGCTGTGTGCGCTCAGGGGCCTGATGCGAGCGGCTCTTGTGGGTCCTGGCTGCCAGCGGGTGAGTGCGCATGACACCGAAGTGTTCCCTGGGGCCATCTGGACCGTGGTGGGGAGCATGTGGGGTGCTGTGGGGCTTCACTGCAGTCAGGAGATGGTGGGGTGCGCTGGCTCCCATCCCCCAACCCTGCCTGGGGCTGTGGGCCTTCCCCCAACCCACACAGGACAGGGTGCAGGGCTGAGGGCATAGCAAGGGTGTCAGCTCATCCCTGCTTTGCACCGCGCTGCCATGTCACCTGGGCTTGGAGAGCGTCCTGTGTGTCCTTTCTCCCTTTGTCAGACCCTTGGTCAGTCGGCCTGTTCCCCAGCTGTTTCCCCACAGCGATGGTGCCGTGAGGTTGCTGGGCTGCTCTGGGTGTCTCCAGAGGGTCCATCAGGCCACTGCCCCTAGTGCCGAGGGCTCAGCAGGGTCTGAGCATCTCCCCACCTCATGCTGTGGGGCAGTGCAGGGCACTGGATGGGGGTTGAAGGGACCTTGCTGTGTGGCCTCAGCCGTGCCTCAGTTTCCCTCCATCCCCCCTGCCAAGTGGGAGAGGGTCAGGGCAGGGGAGAGCAGCTTGGAGTGAGGCTTACAGGAGAGGAAGGAGGAGGAAGAGCACCTCTCCCTGGCTGTGGTGTTTGAGGTGAGGTACGGGAACATGAAGCCTCAGCTCAGCCCTGTGCCCTGGGATGGTGCTTGTGGGATCGACTGCTCCCCAGAGCAGATCCCCACGGATAAATTGGGACAAGCCACCTCCATCCTTGGAGCTGCTTAAATACCCTGTGGTGGCAAAGTCTTGTGGCTGGGTTGGACCTTGGGGGATGCTGGCAGAGCGTGGGTGCTGCTGGGCCCGATCCTGCCATCCGCACAGGGGGCTGGGGGCGTGGGCAGGGGGGAGCAGGGCTGGCAGCTCAGCCAGTGCCTTCTCGCCGCAGCGGCTGCTGGTGGTCGTGCCCTGTGGGGCTGTGGGGGTGCAGGCAGCGCTCCAGAGCTGACCCTGACACTGCACATCCCGTGGGGCTCTCACTGTCCGGGGGAAATCCTCGTGTGCCCCCAGGACCACTGTGATTTAGGGGTGTCCTTTTGGGCCTCGTTTTCTGTTGGGAGTGGCAAGAGAGGTACTGTTGCATCCGACTGCAGTGCCTGGAATGGAGCTGAGGCTGTAGGCTTTGACATCAGGACTGCGAGGCACTGTGGGACTCGGGGGTGGGTGTGTGTCCAGCTCATGGTACCGTCTGGGCACCGTCCTGTGCCACTGCACTGGCGCTGCGAGCCCATGGTCCCCTCCAGCAGGGAGCATGTCCCAGGGATGGATACTCCTGAGCTGGATCTCGCCATGCTCCGGCTGGCCCAGCTCCGGCTTCCTCTCAGCTGCTTGGGCTCGACGCAGCCGGAGGTGGGAGCAGATGTTTGGCTTCGCTCCCCGAGAGCGGCAGGGGAGCGGCCACACTCCTCTCCATCTCCGAGCAGGATTGGCGCTCTGCTCCTTTCCCTCAAACGCCCCTCGCTTGGAGTTGGCCATTCCAGCCTGACCCCTCGCTGCCATCCCCGCGAGCCTGTGAAGTCATTTCTCGTTGGGGACACCCTGCAAGCTCGGCTGTGACCCTGCACGTGGCCTGGCGTGTGCGCAGGGGCCCAGCCCAGCTGGCCGGGACCCAGAGGGGAAGCAGGGCAGGATAAATATTTGTTGTGCTGTGCTGCGTACGGGGGCTCAGCAGGTTCCCCACTCTGGCTGGGGACGGGGGATGCTCCCAGAAAGGGGACTCAGAGCCCTGCTGGGCATCACCATCACGGGAGTGCCCCTCCCATGTCTCATGTTCCAGCCAGCCTCATATTCTGGGGTTTGGCTCGAGGCACCCGGCACGGACCATGACCCCAGGGCTGCCCAGGCTGCATTTGGGGTGTTTTGGGAAGCGGATTGTGGGGTTGCAGGGCTTGGGTGCTGCTCAGCTCACGTCCAGGATTTGGGAAGCTCCTGGCCTTTGTGGCTCATTGCTGGGGCTGAGCACAGAGCTGGAGCAGAGCTGAGCTCAGGGCTTGACCTCGCACACCCCCACGCCCTGGGCAGAGCTGCTTGAGGGGATCTGCCTCCCAGACCCCGCTGCCTGCCCACTTGCCACCTGGGGAGCTCAGGACCTGGCTTTGTTGCTTGCTTCATGCCGCATTGCTGCCTGCGAAGCGGCACGGCCGCTGTGGACAGAGGTGTCCGAGGCCACCGGCTTCTCCAGACAACGGGAAAAAATAGGAATTTCGCAAGCGGGCTGAGTCACGCTGCTCCCCACCCCGGCACTGCCCTGGGACTCCCTGACTGCTGCACGTGGCCGCGCAGCCCACCGTGCCGCTGCGGTGCCCCGAGCGAGGCGTCGCGGGTTGGCCTTCCCGAACCAGCCGGGGATCCCCACGTGGGGACACGCTTCCTCGGGGGTTTCCGTCGCTCGGGGGGTGCAGAGGGGGGACCCCGCGTGGTTTGCCCCCACAGCCCTGCTGCCAGGCGTGTGCTTGGGGTCCGTGGCTGAGCTCATCGAGGGAGCACGTGCTGGCTGACACCCCCACGGCATCGTCCTCGCTGCCCGGAGGAAATCGGACCCTGTTATTACTGCGGTCGCAGCGCCGAGCTGGAGGCGCAGCCTGGCTGCGGGTCCCCCTTTGCAGGGGCCACGCGCACTCGCTGTTCCCGGAGGGAACCCCCGCGTCCTTCGGGAACCTGGGGGCTGGGGGGCCGGGGGCGGCGCTGCCTGGAGGCCATGGGAGTAGAGCAGCTGCTGGGATGTGATGCTGATCCTCTTCTGCCGGGTGAGCTCAGGCGAGTCAAACCCTCTTCCCTGCCTCGGTTTCCCCATCTGCAAGGTCTCTGCAGCCCCCTGTTCCTCTGAGCATCAGTGAAGGCTCCCAGATCCTGGTACCTGAAATGCCAGCGGGAAGCACCTGGGGGTCAGGGCAGCCTGGCTGGTGATGGGGGCTGGCACTGTCTGGGGGTACCTGGGGGTTTGTGGGGAGTACTGGGGGGTACACAGGGGTTGAGGGTGTCTGGAGAGACCTTAGAGAAATCTGGGGGGTCCTAAGTGGGTCTGCAGGGTTCTCAAGGGGTATTGGGGGTGCCTCGGCCATAAAAAGTGCACGGGGGGTTGTGGGGGGCTGTGGACACCCTAAGAGGGTCTGGGAGAGCATTGTGGGTGTCGTGATTCCCTGAAGTGGTTCCTGAGGTGGGTGTGAAGGGGAAGCAGAACCACCCCTTCCCGCTCCCATGCCTGCAGGGAGTCCCCATCCCCCAGTCCGATTTATTCAGCTAATTGGTTTTTCTGCCCCATTAAGTGGAGAAGGGAGGGAGGCAGGGAAAAGCCCCAACTGTGCCCTCGCTTCTCTCACTGGTGATGCAGGATGGGGCCGTGATGGGAGAAACCGCTGGCACTGACCCCCCGTGGTTCCCATGCGCCCCAGGGGTTGGGGGCGTGGAGAGCCCCCAGTGCAAGCCCCTCTTCTCCTCCTCTGTAGCAACCACGGCAGAGCAGGGGGAGAGGGTTGGGGTGGACCACGAGGAGCTCACTTGGATGCAGATGGACTTTGGGTGGGTGTCGGGGTTTGGGCAGCGCTGCCGGGCATGGACACGAGTGCTGGGAGCGGATCAATCTGGGCCAGTGCAAGACAGGGGAAGTGCAGAGAATTCCAGCCCTGTGGATCCAAGAGCAGCCAAAGAAATGGGCTGGGGGGTCTCCTCGGCACAGGGGCTGGTGCTGGTGCTGTGCTGCTGCCAGCGCAGTGGCCGTGGCCGACAGCGGTTCTCTGCCATCAGCACCAGCGCCCTGGCTCTGGCAGAATCAAAGCCACTGTTCCTGGTGGCACTTGTGCCAGGCTGGGCTGGGCTGGCTCCTGCTGCACCCCTGGATGACCTGAGCCCAGATTTGGGTCCAGCAAGAGCCAGGGCTGCTCCGGCTGTGGTGGGGCTGGGGCAGCTGGCCAGGAGGAGGGAGAGGAGGGGATGGGGTCCGGCGTCATGCCAGGCCAGAGGGGCCGTGGAGATGTGATGCTGCCGCACCCACTGGCACGTGTTGCCGTCACCCTGCAGCGGGAGGCACCGCAGCGTGCCGGAGCGGAGTCACCAGCGGCCAAGGACCGAGAGGAGCTGCCGAGATGGTGGGTGCAGGCAGGGAGCAGTGGTGGGATGGGGATGGGTGGGCACCAGAGAGATCCTGCGTCCCTGGCTCTCCCACCGTGCCGCAGCACCTCGCCTTGCCCGGGCAAGCACCACAGCGAGCGATGGCGAAGGGGATGGGGCTGTGCAGCGAGGATGGAGCCAAGAGGCGTTGGCGTTGCCTGCGAGGAAGGCGTGAGGAAGGAATTACTTATTTCCCAGCCCGCAGGGACCGGGTTTGTTCTGCCAAGGCTGCAGTTAACCCTCTCTGCCTGCTGCGGCCAGGCTGGGGTCCCCAGTGTCAGCCCGGCGAGGGCCCGGGGGGTTGAAGCTCCTACTCTGGGGCGAGAGAGGGAAATAAGGACAGACAGCAGACAGAGGGGGTTTGGTGCAGGCACGGGTGCTGTCATGGGAGCTGGAGTCTCTGGGAGCAGCTGTCTGGGCACCCATGGGGCTGGGCACAGGCAGAGATTCCCCCGGACCCCCAGGGAGATGTTTGGGGGTGCTGGGGCCAGCCTGAGAGGGACTGGGGACACTGGGGCCACATAGTGGGCTGGAGTGGGGCATGGGGGGTGAGGGTGTGTGGGCAGCTGGGGAGGGGGTCAGCTCAGACTGGGGGGATGCTGGGCTGAGGCTGGAGGACACCAGGGGGGTTCATGGGTGGGACTGGGGGGCCCTGGGGATGGATGTGAGAATGGGTCTGGGGGGGGCACTGGGGTTGGATGTGAGTCTGAGGGGGCTGGGGGAGGACTTGGGGGAGCTGGATGTGGAGGTAGGACTGGGGGGCACTGAGACTGCCTTTGGGGTCTTGGGGCTGTAGGGAGCCTGGTGGAGATTGGGGGGATGCTGAGCTGAGGCTGGGGGCACCAGGGGCAGAGGGGCCCTGGGGCTTGTGTGGGGATGTGGCTGGGGGGCTCTGGACTGGGGGGGACACTGGGGCTGGATGCGGGGATGAGACTGAGGGACACTGGAATGGAGAGGGCCCTGGGACTTCGGGTTGTGGGGGAAACTGGGGCTTCATGTAGGTGACTGGTGGGCACTGGTGGCACTGGGGGCACTGGGCAGCACTTGGGCCAGACTGGGGCCAGACTGGGGTGCTGGGATGGCCCTGGGGGGCACTGGGGGCTGGACTGGATGTGCTGGGCAGCATTGGGGCCGGACTGGGGGTGCTGGGGGCACTGAGATGGCAATGGGGGCACTGGAGCTGGACTGGATGTGCTGGGTGGCACTGGGGCCAGGCTTGGGCATGCTGGGACCAGACAGGGAAGTGCTGGGGTGAGACTGGGGTCACGGGGGCAACAGTGGGTGGCACTGGGGTGGCACTGGGGGCACAGGTGCTAGACTGGGGACACTCATGCCGGACTGGGGGTGCTGTGGCAGTACTGGGGACACTGGGGCTGGACTTGGGGCACTGGGGCAGTACTGGATGTGCTGAATGGCACTGGGGCTGGACTGGGGACACTGGCGCCAGACTGGATGTGCTGGGTGGCACTGGGGCCAGGCTTGGGCATGCTGGGACCAGACAGGGAAGTGCTGGGGTGAGACTGGAGTCACTGGGGCAACAGTGGGTGGCACTGGGGTGGCACTGGGGCTGGACTGGGGACATGGGGAGGGCACTGGGGGGGCACTGGGTGGGTTTGGGGACACTGGGGCAGCATGCAGGCACTGGAGTGGCATTGGTGGCACTGGGGCCAGACGAGGGGTGCTGTGCCAGTACTGGGGGCACTGGGGCGACACTGGGGCTGGACTGGGGCCACTGAGGCAACAGTCGGGGGCACTAGGGTGGCACTAGGAGCACTGAGGCTGGACTGGGGACACTGGCGCCAGACTGGATGTGCTGGGTTGCACTGGGGCTGGACTGAGGCCACTGGGGCGGCATTGGGTGGCACTGGGTGGGGGCACTGGGGCGGGACTGGGGTTACTGGTGCGTTGCGGGGGTTGCTGGGAGGCGCGGGCGCTTTAAGGCCGCCCCTCCCCGCGCGGGCGGGCCCGGCAGGTACCGGGGGCGCAGACAAAGCCCCGCGGGCCCCGCTTTGTCTGGGCCGCGGGGGCGGGGGGCGGGCGGACGGACGGACACACGGACACGGGGCCGCCCCCCGTCAGGGGCATCCGCGATGGAGCGCGGGGGGAGCCCGGCATCCCTCGCCGGGTCCCTCCCTGCTGCCCCGGGGCTCGTGTCGGCGTCACCGGGGCTCGTGTCGGCATCCCCGGGGCTGGGCAGCAGCATCGGGGCTTGTGTCGGCACCACTGGGGCTGGGCAGCACCAGTGGGGCACATGTTGACGTCACTGGGACTTGTATCGGCATCACCGGGGCTCATGCAGGCATCACGAGGGCTCGTGTCAGCATCACCGGGGCTGGGCAGCAGCATCAGGGCTTGTGTCGGCATCACTGGGGCTGGGCAGCATCAGTGGGGCACATGTTGACGTCACTGGGACTTGTGTCGGCATCACCAGGGCTTGTGTCAGAATCACCAGGGCTCGTGTGGTCCTCACCAGAGCTGGGTTGCATCACTGGGGCTCATGTCAGCATCCCCGGGGCTGGGCAGCATCACCAGGACTTGTGCGGGCATCACCAGGTCTTATGTCGGCATCACTGGACTCGTGTCAGGGCCTCATGTGGTCATCACAAGAGCTGGGCAGCATCACCAGCACTTGTGCGGGCATCACCGGATCTTATGTCGGCATCACTGGACTCGTGTCAGGGCCTCATGTGGTCATCACAAGAGCTGGGCAGCATCACCAGGGCTCGTGTCAGCATCACCGGGGTCAAGTAGGCATTAGCAGGGTTGGATGTGCATCCCTGGGGTTCATGTGGACATCCCCAGGGCTGGGCAGCATCACCAGAGTTTGTGTGGGCATCAGTGAGGCTTGTGGCAGCATCACCAGGGTTGGATGTGCATCACCAGGGTTGTGCAGGCGTCACTGGGGTCAGGTGGGCGTCACCAGGGCTGTGTCAGCGTCGCCAGAGCTGTGTCGGCATCACTGGGGCTTGTGCTGGCATCACTGTGGTCATATGGGCATTGCCACAGCTGTGTGGGTATCACTGGTGTTGGATGAGCATCACTGGGGCTGTGTCAGCATCACTGAGACTGTACAGGTATCACTGTGGCCATGCAGGCATCACCAAGGTCAGGTGAGTGTCACAGGGTCCATGGGCATCACCAGGGCTTGTGCCGGCATCCCTGGGGCCGTGCAGGCACCACTGAGATGGCGTGGGCATTGCCAAGGTCAGGTGAGCATTGCTGGGGCTTGTGTGGGTGTCCCTGGGGCTGCGTGGGAATCCCCGGGGTTGGATTTGCATCACCAGAGTTGGGTGGGCATCACGAGAACCACGTCAGCAGCACCAGGGTCAGGCTTACATCATTGAGGTTGGGTGGGCATCGCAGTGACTGCACGGGCATCACCAGGGCTTGTGCCGGCATCCCTAGGGCCACGTGGGCATCACCGGGGCCGTGTTGGATCACCAGGGCCCTGTTGGGGTCTCTCAGAACCTGGCTGCCTGGTGGGATGCTCATGCTGCCGCAGCCCCTGCCGCGCTGCCCTTGAACCTCTGTCCCTTTGTGTGGGTGTGGGGCTTGCAGGGTTCCCCACACGTTGCTGCTTTTGGGACGGGTTTGGTGCAGTGCTGGATGGAAGGAGAGGGAGCTGATCTCTGTAAGATGGAGGAGCTGGTGCCCAAAGCAAGGAATTGGGTTTCGCCCCGTGTGATGCTGCGGTGTGACTGCTGCAGCATTTGGGGTCGTGGGGCACTCGGTGACTCCGACCGGCAGGGACGGGGGTGCTTGGGCTCAGCCGTGCTCTGGGAGCTGGTGCAGCTGGAGTCGAGGCATGGATGTACCGGTGTTGTGGACCCCTCTGTGCGCCAGCCAAGCACGTGGCAGCTCAGCAGGGGCCAGCGGTGGCCCAGGTGGCTGTGGGGGCCAGTGGCATCTTGACCTGGATCAGCAACTGTGTGGCCAACAGGAGCAGGGGAGGGATTGTGCCCTTGGACTTGGCACTCATGAGGCCGCGCCTCTAATCCTGGGTTCAGTTTGAGCCCCTCACTCCAAGAGGGACACTGAGGGGCTGGAGCGAGTCCAGAGAAGGGAACAGAGCTGGGGAAGGGTCTGTAGCCCAAGGATTCTGGGAGTGGCTGAGGGACCTGGGGCTGTTTAGTCTGGAGGAGGCTGAGGGGAGGACTCATCACTGTCTACAACTACCTGAAAGGAGGTTGCTGGGAGGTGGGTGCTGGGGTCTTCTCCCAGGAGACGGGTGATAGGACAAGAGGGAATGGCCTCAAGTTACACCAGGGCAGGTTCAGATTGGATATCAGGAAAAATGTCTTCACCAAAAGGGTTCTCCAGCACTGGCAGAGGCTGCACAGGGAGGTGGTGGAGTCCCCACTGCTGAAGGGGTGCATGAGGTGCTCAGGGATCTGGTTTAATAGTGGACTGGTACGGTTGGACTCGATCTCAAAGGTCTTTTGTGACCAAGTGATTCTATGAGAGAGGCAGGGACACCGCACTGTGGGTGTCTGGCTCCCATGGATTCAGTGGCAGCTGGGGCTTCTGCTGCACCTATGTGTCCCCAGTGTGGGGAAGGGGCATCTCTGGCAGAGACCGGGGCTGGCTGCAGCCCTCCCTCTACTCCCCTCTCCAACGCTGCTGCTTGTCACCCGCAGCCCCTTGGAGGCTGTGGGGCCTCATTGACCTACTCAGCTGCTGACCTGAAAGGGGCCGTGACCATCCTGCTGGAAAACGCCTCGTGCCTGGCTGTGATCGCTGCAGGCATGTCCCGGAGCTGGCCAAGGCCCGTGGAGTGTGGAGGCAGCTGCTGCCCCAGCACGACACTGACTGACGGCCCTGGAGATGGGCTTGTGCACGCTCCACTGGGCCCCTGGCATGGAGCAGCCGCCCCGGTACCGTGGCAGTGCCCGTACCTGCTGCCTGTGCCCGCCGCAGGGGCCAGAGAGAGGAAGCAGGGTGCAGTCATGCAGGGATGGGGGCCACTCGAGGAAGTGTAGGTGCCACCGATGTGTTTGATCCGGCCCATCCCTGCCCTTTCCAGCAATCCTTCCAACCCTCCTGGTGGGGCAGGTTGCGGGGGGCTCGGTGCCAACCACAGTGCTGCCAGCCCTGACAGCGTGGGTGCCAACCTTGCTGTGCTGCACAGGTACCCTCCGACCCTGAAAATCCCCCCAGGGACCCTAATGGGGAGATGTGGGGTCAGGGGTCTCGTGCTCATGTTGTGCTTGCTGTGTGCTGAGCCTGTGCCAGGCTGGGCTGTGGCCAGCGGGTGGCAGGTCCCTGCGGGTGCCTCGCAGTGGGCACTGCCTGGGGCTGAGGGGGCGTCCTGTGGGTGACAGGATCCGCCAGGGCTGGGCAGGGGACTCTTACACTTACACTGTCTTTGCCCTTGCAGGTGGGACGAGAGCAGTTCCATCAGCAGCGGCCTCAGTGATGCCTCTGACAACCTCAGCTCGGAAGACTTCAACGCCAGCTCCTCGCTTAACTCCCTGCCCTCCACACCCACTGCCTCACGCAGGAACTCGGCCGTAGCGGTACGTACCCGTGGTGCCCGCACCCTTCCTGGTATCAGTCCTGGCTCGGTGCCACCGCCTCTGGGAGGGAGGGGACAGAGGGTGCCAGTGTGGGGAAGTTGAGGCATGGCACAGGTGTCTGGAGCATCCCTCTCCCCGCTGGCTCGTGCTCCACAATGCTGGGTTCAGGGCGGGTACCAGGGGCACTGCTAACTCTGCTCTGCCTGCAGCTGCGCACGGACTCGGAGAAGCGCTCGCTGGCAGAGAGCGGGCTGAGCTGGTACAGTGAGAGTGAGGACAAGGCGCCCAAGAAGCTGGACTACGACAGCAACAGCCTCAAGATGGAGCATGGCTCCTCCAAGTGGCGGAGGGAGCCCTCGGAGGGCGGCGACGAAGGGCCCAAGGGTGGTGAGCTGAAGAAGCCCGTCAGTCTGGGCACTCCTGGCTCCCTCAAGAAGGGCAAGACTCCTCCAGTGGCCGTGACCTCCCCCATCACCCACACAGCCCAGAGCACCCTCAAAGTGGCAGGTAAGACCTGATTCAGGCAATGTCCAGCCCCTTTGATGGGGAGAGGGTTGGATTGTGTCTTCATAGAATCATAGAATCACCAGGTTAGAAAAGACCCACCGGATCATCGAGTCCAACTGTTCCCATCAATCACTAAACCATGCTCCTCAGCGCCTCGTCCACCTGTCCCTTAAACCCCTCCAGGGAAGGTGGCTCAACCCCGTCCCTGGCAGCCTGTTCCAGTGCCCAATGACCCTTTCTGTGAAAATTTTTTTCCTAATGTTCAGCCTGANGACTCACTCCAGAACCTTCATGCTCCTTCCCTGTGTGTGTCAGCCAGGGGATGCGCTGTGGCTGCACTTAGCTTGGCAGCGGGACATGGGCTGGTGGGTAGTGGGGATGTGCATCCCCGCGGGCAGGTTGTGGGTCTGGCCCCACGCGAATCCCTGCTCCTGTGGCCGTGCGCTGGGCTGGCTGGGTGCACTGGGGCCCTGGCTGTGGCTCTGCCCTGACCCCTGGGGCGATGGCATGCCCCTTTGTCTCCATCACATCCACTCATCTCTGATGTCCCATCTGGGCTAGTTCACACCCAAATGTCCCCAAAGACTCCTGAGATGCTAACCCGTCCTTCCCTGCCCACCAGGCAAACCTGAGACCAAAGCCACTGACAAGAGCAAGCTGTCTGTGAAGAGCACAGGCCTGCAGCGCTCCTCCTCTGACGCTGGCCGTGACCGCACCGCTGATGCCAAGAAGCCACCCTCGGGTCTCACACGTCCCTCTGCCTCCAGCTCCTTTGGCTACAAGAAACCAGCTCCTGCCACTGGCACGGCGACCGTCATGCAGTCTGGGGGATCAGCCACGCTCGGCAAGGTCCAGAAGAGCTCTGGCATCCCTGTCAAGCCGGTCAGTGGGAGGAAAACAAGCCTGGATGTCTCCAATGCAGCCGAGCCTGGGTTCCTGGCCCCAGGGGCTCGTTCCAACATCCAGTACCGCAGCCTGCCCCGGCCGGCCAAGTCCAGCTCCATGAGTGTGACTGGTGGCCGCGGTGCGAACCGGCCAGTCAGCAGTAGCATTGATCCCAGCCTGCTGAGCACCAAGCAAGGCAGCATCTCGGTGTCACGGCTCAAGGAGCCATCCAAGATTGGCACCGGCCGCAGCGCGCCGGCCCCTGTGAACCAGACGGACCGTGAGAAGGAGAAGGCCAAGGCCAAGGCAGTGGCACTTGACTCTGAGTGTGGGACGCTGAAGAGTGTCAGCTCACCTGAGAGCACCCCAAAAGCCCAGGCCAACCTCTCGCCAGTGACCAAGGCGGCTGAGCTGCCCCCCACCCCTCTCAGGTATAATCCTTCCACCTCCAGGGGCACGAGGTACCACGCACAGTGGTGCCCAGCACCCGACTGTGCCCAGCACCCGAGTCTCACCTGCTCCCTTCCCCTTTTTCCCCCCTTCCAGAGCGGCTGCCAAGACCTATGTGAAGCCTCCCTCGCTGGCCAACTTGGACAAGGTTAATTCCAACAGCCTGGACTTACCCTCCTCCACCGAGCTGCAACCAACCCACACTGCCAAGGCCCAGGAGCTGCACCCGGCTGGTGGGCACGTCGCGCCCTTCAGCCCCAGTCCTGCCCCCATCCTTAACATCAACTCGGCCAGCTTCTCCCAGGGCCTGGAGCTCATGGGTGGCTTCAGTGTCCCCAAGGAGGGTAGGATGTACTCCAAGCTGTCAGGCCTGCACCGCAGCATGGAGTCCCTGCAGATGCCCATGAGCCTGCCCAGTGCCTTTTCGGGGGGCAGCACCACCACTCCTGCCCCTGCTGCCGTACCCCCCGCAAGCACAGAGGAGGAGGAAGAGGCAGGGGAGCTGGGCTGGAGCGGGAGCCCCCGGCTTGCACACCTGGACAGGTATGGCTGGAGGGAGGACACGGGGCTGCTAGGGCACCTCTGCGGGCTCGGGTCTCTCCCTGCCATGCTGCCATGAGCTTTACCTGCTTCCGAGGCTCTTTCCTGCTCCATTTTTGGGGAAAAACTCTGTCCCCATGGCACCTTCCTTCACCTGTGCAGGGATGTGATTGATATTTCTTCCCTTCCAGTGCCAACCGCGACAGGAACACGCTGCCCAAGAAAGGGTTGAGGTAAAAGAGCCCAAATCACTTTTGGACGATGCTGGGGAGGGAGGGTGGGCATGTGGAGCTTTGTGGGGGGTGGCTGGTGGTGCCCCCCATGCTGAGGAGGCCGGGCTGTGGTGCAGCAGGGAGGACTTGGACTGGTGTCGGTCCAGCTCACCGTGCTGATCTCTGCTCCGCTCCCCAGGTACCAGCTCCACTCCCAGGAGGAGGCCAAGGAGCGGCGCCATTCGCACGCCATCGGCAGCGGGCTGCCCGAGCCCGACGACCAGCAGGAGCTGCCCTCGCCCCCCGCCCTCCCCATGGCGCTGGTCGGGAAGGGGCCGCTCACCAGCATTGGTCAGTGTCGCCACCACCAGCCCCTTTGGCTTGCGGCAAGCCCTGTCCCTCCTACTCCCTAATGCCATCTGCTCCCCATGTGACTTGCTGATGCTGCGCCGGGTGTTGCTTTGCTTCTCAGCACCCACCAGCCCTAAAATCCAGTGTCTGGTGCTTTTGACCCACCAAGGTGCTGGGTTGTGCCCAGGGCCCAGAGATATCCATCACCTCTGCTGCAGGCATCTCATCCACCCTCGAGGATTTGCCCTTGGCTCCCTGCTTCTCTAGTTGTGCCCAACAAGGCAAGGGGTGAGCCCTGTCCTGCTCTCTCCAGGACCGATGTGCTCCTGGAGGGTTTGGGGGCCCAGGCAGATGGGTTGGAGCTGCTGGTGGGGAGCAACAGGTAATGAAATGCTCCTCTCCTGCATTGTAAGGTGACAGGCTCTGGCACAGTGGAGCCCGCTCTGTCCCACCATGGTGGTTTTGTTTCTCAGCCCTGTGATTACTCTGGTGCTGGTGTCCAGGTCTTCCCAATGTAAATCTCTTTTAGATTTTCCCCAGCACTCCCAGCTTTGGGTCCATGTTCACAGCTCTCATGGATCACTCCCAGCTCTGCTTGCCATCCCGATCCCAGGTCCCCAGTGTGTCTGACCCTGCCTCACCCTCGCTTTCTCCTTGCAGTGAGCCCCACTGCTACCACAACCCCGCGGATCACCCGCTCCAACAGCATCCCCACCCACGACTCCAACTTCGAGCTGTACAGCACATCTCAGATGGGCAGCACCCTCTCCCTGGCTGACAAGCCCAAGGGCATGATCCGCTCGGGCTCCTTCCGCGACCCTGTGGACGATGGTGAGAGTTTGCTGCACCCCTGCCCAGGCAAAGGGGGCTCCCCAGGGCTGAGGGGCACAGCGGCTCCGCCCACACCTGTCCCTGCTGCAGCACTGTCAGCACATCCCATCCTAAGCATCAGAGCAGGGGATGGCAACCCTGATGGTCCTGGTGAACCCTTCTGTGCCTGGTGTCTGCTCTGGGCTGCAGCCCACCCTGACTCCTGTGGGTGCCCAGTGCGTTGGCCCCAGGATGTCGAGGCACTGGGGAGGGGGACAGAGCCCCTGGGATCAGCCAGAGGGGAAGGAGGAGGCAGAGGGTGCTCCATGTGCCTTGGGAGGTCACCAGGCAGGAACCAAGAAATGAGCAGTGCTGAGCAGCTGCCGTCCCACCCTTTGCCTCCCCTGTCCCCCCGCAGAACCTCCCTCCTCTGGGAGCTCCATCCCTGCACCCCGCTCTGCCCTGCACCTGCAGCCCCTGGGGATGCCGCGAGCCAGGAGCACCCTGACACGCTGGGTTTCATTCTGTTGCAGTTCATGGATCGGTGCTGTCCCTGGCCTCGAGCGCATCCTCCACCTACTCCTCCGTAAGAGCCACCTCCGTGCTGCCCTGCTTTTTGCATGGCTGGGGGGACACGGGTGGGAGCGGGGGTGCTCTGTGCATGCCTCTGCCTCGTGCTGAGCCTGTCCGTGCCTCGCTGCCCTCCTGACTGCCTGCTTCTGTCTGTCTGTCTCTCTCTGCTCTCGTGCCGCCAGGCTGAGGAGAAGATGCAGTCCGAGGTGAGCTCGTGCCCTCTGCTCATTGCCTGCCCCTGCCTCTGCGGGGAGGTGAGTGCCTGGCCCTTCTCACTCCCTCTGGTCTCTCCCTACAGCAAATCCGCAAGCTGCGCCGCGAGCTGGAGTCCTCGCAGGAGAAGGTGGCCACCCTGACATCCCAGCTGTCTGCTAATGTGAGTCCCATGGGAGCCACTGCCTGCTGCAGACACACTGCTCTTAGGCCCCACTGTGTGTGGGGCTGGTGCCAGCCCGAACCCTCGAGAGCCTTGATTTACTCTTTCCAGCCTTTGGCATCCCACGCCCAGCAGTAGATGCTTATCCAGCCGTGGGTGTTTAGAATCACAGAATCATTAAGATTGGAAAATACCTTTAAGATCATCCAGTCCCAACTGTAAACCCAGCGCTGCCAACCGCACCACTCAACCTTGACACTAAGCACCATGGCCACTCGGCTTTTGAACCCCTTCAGAGATGGGGGCTCCACCGCCTACCTGGGCAGCTTCTGACAGGTCTTCATGACCCTTACAGTGAGAAAACATTTCCCAATATCCAACCTAAACCTCCCCTGGTGGAACTTGAGGCCATCTCCCCTCATCCCATAACTTGTTACCTGGGAGGTGAGCTCAGCACCCGCCTCACCACAGCCCCCTTTGAGGCAGTTGTAGACAGTGACGATGTCTTCCCTCAGCCTCCTCTTCTCTGGACTAAACAGCCCCAGAGCCCTCAACCACTCCCAGAACCCCTGGGCTCCAGCCCCTTTCCCAGGTCCATTCCCCGTTTTGGGATGCATTCCAGCCCCTCCAGTCCTTGGAGTGAGGGGCCCCAAACTGAACCCAGGATCTGAGATGTGACCTCACCAGCGCCAAGCACAGGGGTCAATCCCTGCCCTGCTCCTGCTGGCCACACTGCAGCTGATCCAAGCCAGGATGGTGTTGGCCTTCTTGGCCACCTGGGCCACTGCTGGCTCATGTTCAGCCACTGTCGACCAGCACCTCCGACTCCTTTTCTGCTGGGCAGCTTTCCAGCAGCTCTTCCTAAGTTTGCCCATGCACAGTGCTCAACAATTTCTTCACCTCTCCCAGGCCAACCTGGTGGCAGCTTTTGAGCAGAGCCTGGTGAGCATGACGTCACGCCTGCGACACTTGGCTGAGACTGCTGAGGAGAAGGTGGGTGCTGCTGAGGAGCCAAGTAGGCTTTTCGGGTCCCTGGTGGTGCAGGAGGGTGCTCTCTGGAGGATGCTGGACGTGGGGGAACCTGCTGTGACACTGCCTGTCCCACGGGTGCTCTCGGGGTGGGCCCTGCACCATCGGAATGCACGCTGCAGCTCCTGGCTCTGCTTCCCCAGGACACAGAGCTGCTGGACCTGCGAGAGACCATTGACGTCCTGAAGAAGAAGAACTCAGAGGCCCAAGCTGTGATCCAGGGCGCCCTGAATGGCACTGACATCACCCCCAAAGGTCAGGCTGCAGCACCCACCCCCACCAGGGCTGCGACGCTTCCTGAGCTGCTCGCCTTGGCCAGAACCACAGGGCTTACCTTGCACCTGTGAGGTGTTCACATGGGAAGCAGTGTCCCTGAGCAGCCACTCTTCCCCACCTGAGCTCCTGGAGCATCTGAAGCTAGGGTTGGGCAGCCAGAGCTGTCACTACAGGAGGTCTTGGTGCTGGTACCTGGGTGTGACAGGATGGTTGTCCTCCCTGGGGCACTTTCTCACCCAGCCCTTTGCTCTGCTTTGGCTGCTGATCTCAGCTTTGTCCCCATGAGTGCTGTTCCTGGCCCTGAAGCCCCAGTGTGAGTGGAAGGCACCAGCGGGGAGGTGACCTGGGGCGGGAGCAGAGCCACGGGTGCTCTGGGCATCTCCCTGGGGTTTGGTGTCACTGTCCCGCATGACAGCACCTTTGTGGTGTCTGAGCCCAGCGTCATCTTAAAAGGCGACTCCGAGAGCTCAGAAGGTGCTTGGGTGGGAGAAGGGAAGGGGTGGGGTGCAGGGAGGAAAGTGTGGGTGGCTCTGGCATCGGGGCTGATGCAGTTTGCTGACACCTCCTCTCCTGGTCTCTCCTGCTTCTCTTGTTGACTCAGAGCTGCGCATCAAGCGGCAGAACTCCTCCGACAGCATCTCCAGCCTCAACAGCATCACCAGCCACTCCAGCATCGGCAGCAGCAAGGATGCTGACGCCAAGAAGAAGAAGAAGAAGAGCTGGTGGGGTTGGATGGGGCACTGACAGGAGGAGCAGGGCTTGGGGAGTCACTGGCAAAGTGTGGTCAGGGTCAGCCCCACAAGCAGGCTGCTCCTGATCTGCCTTGGCATTGTGGTGTTGGTCCCCTCTGGCCCCTGGGGACAGCACTGGTGAGGAGCATGTAGCCACTGTGGATTTGTGTCTTGATGTGTTGGCTGGGACTTCTCCAGCCCCTCTGGTTGTTTTCCAGCTCTGGTCGTGTATTGTTTTTCCCTTGTTTTTCCCCACGTCTCCCTTCTGCTCCCGCAGGCTCTGGCAGTGTGGGGTTCTGGACACCTCAGCCAGGCAGCTCTGAGCTGGATGTGCGATTAAGTCTTGCTTTGTTTTGTTTCTCTCCCCCTATGCTGACCTCAACCCTTTTTTTCCAGGTGTACGAGGTAAGTCCTACACCATCCCCTCCACCCCATGCTGTGCCTGGCCAGGGCTCTTGCTCCATTTTGTGGGACGGTGCTCATAACACTATCCATCCCATCCATCCCACTGGCACTGATCCTCAACCGGGCTGCACGCACCTTGGTTTCTTCCTTCGATGTTAAAACCGAAATACACATCCACGGGATGGGCTGAAGTGCCCTGGGCAGCCCTGAGGCAGCAGGATGGGGACAGCCGCTACTCATCCCGGGAAGGCAGGCATTCTTCTGCCTCCCTGTAGCCAGATTTTTTGGGATGGGGACTTTTTGGGATAGAGACCTCCGGACTTTTTGGGATGGAGACCTCTGGACTTTTTGGAATGGAGACCTCCAGACTTTTTGGGATGGAGACCTCCCTGCAGCCCTGCCTGTCGCACCGGGGAGTGGTGCTGCCCAACTCTGCATTGCCAGGGCTGGCCTGGCATGTCTCCAGGTGATTCTGTCCCTGTCAGGACCCATGTGGATCCCAAGCTCCTGCCATCAGCAGGGCCTGTCATCTACCTGCTTTTTTTTTTTCTGAAATGTAATGTTTTTGGTTTGGGGGACACACCAGACCAGCCTGTCTGGTACCTGTAGGAGCTGGGTCAAATCCTGCCCATTCTCCATCCCTTCTTTCTCCCGCCTCCCCTTGGAGCAGGCCCTGGTCCTGCAGGGGACATGCTGTGAGCTCAGGGTGCCCATCCTGCTGCTCTCCCACAGGCTTGTGATGTGTAAGTGGGACCCAGGCCGGATTTGGCCCCTGCACAGCATCCCTGCCCTCCCTGGCCTCGGCACGCTGCTCGCCCGCCCGCTCTCCTTGTGTGCTGTGTGCATGCTGCATGCCCCAGGGAGGTCTCGGGGGGACTGGCTCACCCTCTCTAATTCTAGGAGGACCCTGCAGGGACGAGGGGTCTGTGGGGATGGAATTGTCCCCTTGCACCAGGAACCTGGCTCTGCGGTGGCTTGGGGGTGGCCACGTCTCCCAGAATGCTGCTTGTTGGGCTGGCTGGGGTGGGGTGAATGTGAGGATAGAATTGGCCCTTCCCGATGGGCCAGAGAGCTCGTGTGGTTTCCGAACACCCTGATATAGGTGCTGGGTGGGAGCGGGACTGGGGACAGTCAGACCAGGCCACGGGTCCCACTCCATGGGGCTGTTTGGTGCCATCAGGGCTGGGGCTGGAGCATTAACACCAAGGGTTGCGCAGCCCCATCCGTCTGCGCAGCCAGCAGAGCAGGGGCAGCCCCGTGCCTTCCCGGGGCGCTGGGATGGCACCATCCTGCCTTGCTGACAGGTGTGGTGTTACTGGTCCCAGCTCAGCTCGGGTCCTGGGCAGGCAGGGGACCCAGGCCAGACCAGGACAGGTCTCTGCTTGCAAGGCTGCACTGTTGGGCTGTCCATAACAAGAGCATTTCTGTCTCCCATAGCTACGCAGCTCCTTCAACAAGGCCTTCAGCATCAAGAAGGGACCCAAATCAGCCTCGTCCTACTCGGATATCGAAGAGATTGCCACACCCGACTCGTCAGCACCCTCCTCCCCAAAGCTGCAGCACGGCTCCACGGAGACCGCCTCGCCCTCCATCAAATCCTCCACGTCCTCCTCCGTGGGCATCGACACGACTGAGTACGTGGGACCGGGGTGGCCGGCACGGGCTGGGGAGGGCTGCGTGCTCCTGCCCTGGGTGCGTGCCAGACCGAGTCTCTCCCTTGGCCCAGGCTATTCCAGGCCCACAGCGAGGGGGAACCGGAGAAGAAGGAGGTGTCTGAGCTGCGCTCAGAGCTGTGGGAGAAGGAGATGAAGCTGACGGACATCCGCCTGGAGGCCCTCAACTCGGCCCACCAGCTGGAGCAGCTGCGGGAGACCATGCACAACATGCAGGTGAGGGCCTCTGCTGGCTCTGAGGACCTGGTGGCCACTCTCTGTGCCCTTGGAACGCTGCTGTAGCCCTGGGGATGCTGCCAGTGTCCAGCTCCTCACCCAGTGCTGTGGCTGGTTCTCCCGCAGCTGGAGGTGGATCTCCTGAAGGCTGAGAACGACCGACTCAAAGTGGCTCCGGGGCCCTCGGCAGTACTGGGCTCTGTTCCTGGCCATATCACAAGCACATCGGCCTCCTCTTCACCGCGGCGCTCCTTGGGTCTCAGCCTTGGCCATACCTTCAGCTCCAGCCTGGGGGACACAGGTAGGGGTGACGGAGCTGCTGGCAGCCAGGGAAGGGCTGGGGCTGAGGTATGGGTGGTGGGTGATGATCACTCCTCTGGGAGGAGGCATCTGGTGGGCACATGCTGCTGCTTGCCTGGAGGCAGCTGTGCCTGGGGAGCTGTTGTGCTGCTGGGGCCACCACCTGCCGTGGCAGGATTTGGCCCTGGCTGGTCCTGGTGACGCGGTTCTTCCTCCGGGCACAACCTCACTGCTCCATCTCTAGACGTGTCCCCCATGGATGCTGTCAGCGCTGGTGCTCAGAAGGATGAATTGATGCTGCGGATTGTGGTGCGCATGCCACCCCAGCACATCATCAAGGGGGTAAGAGTGGACTGTATGGGGAGCGTGACCTGGAGAAGACACCTGTGCCGGGTTGCATGTGATGCTGCAATGTGCACACCTCTGCCTTGGCTCTTAGGACCTCAAGCAGCAGGAGTTTCTCCTGGGCTGGACCAAGGTGAGCGGGAAGGTGGACTGGAAGATGCTGGATGAAGCTGTCTGCCAGGTCTTCAAGGTAAGAACATTAGGATCCTTCTTTTTGAGAGCCATCTTCTTACACCAGTGCACCATGCCTGCCTCCTTGGCCCAGGTCCTTGCAGGGCTCTCCTGGAGCTGCTGAGCACCAGTTGCTCTGACAGCTCTGTCCTTGTCCTTGCAGGATTACATCACCAAGATGGATCCTGCTTCCACTCTGGGGCTCAGCACCGAATCTGTCTATGGCTACAGCATCAGCCACATCAAGCGGATCCTGGACACGGAGCCACCAGAGCTGCCGCTGTGCCGCCGGGGCCTGACCAGCATCGTTGTGACGCTCAAAGGTCAGTGTGGCGAAGAGGCTCCGTTGCTGTCCCCTCTTTCCTCTGCCTTGCGGTGTTATGGGGTGCGTGTGGGACCATCAACCCTTCCCCTGCCTGCAGGCTTGAAGGAGAAGTGCGTGGACAGCCTGGTGTTCGAGACGCTCATTCCCAAGCCCATGATGCAGCATTACATCAGCCTCCTCCTGAAGCACCGACGCCTCATCCTCTCGGGACCCAGCGGCACCGGCAAGACCTACCTGACCAACCGCCTGGCCGAGTACCTGGTGGAGCGTTCAGGCCGGGACGTCACTGAGGGCATCGTCAGCACCTTCAACATGCACCAGCAGTCCTGCAAGGTGGGACACGCAGCAGCCAGGACTACCTGCGCTGGTGCTGGTGCTGCGGTCGCCGTTAGCAGACACGCCGCGGCCCCACAGGTGACACCTGGACTGTTCCTTGCAGGACCTGCAGCTGTACCTCTCCAACCTGGCCAACCAGATTGACAGGGAGACGGGCATGGCAGACGTGCCGCTGGTGATCCTCCTGGATGACCTCAGCGAGGCGGGCTCCATCAGCGAGCTCGTCAACGGCGCGCTCACCTGCAAGTACCACAAATGGTGAGACCCCCGCTGCATGCGCCTCGGGCACACGCATGCTCCTCGCCGCGCTCGGCAAGATCCCCTTCCTCATGGAGATGAGGCTGCACACTGCGCATGTCCGCTGTGCTCAGATCGGCTCTGCCGTGGGCCGGAGCGGCGCAGGGTGCTTTTTCTCATGGAGCTAATCTCTCTCTGTCACTCACTCAGCCCCTACATCATTGGCACCACCAACCAGCCTGTGAAGATGACCCCAAACCATGGCCTCCATCTCAGCTTCAGGTGGGAATCCTGCATCCCTGGGGACCATACCTGTGGGGCCGGAGGGGTAAAGGACATTGGATCCTGTGCCTGGGCTGTCTGGGGGACACATCCTGTGACTGGGGACCATGATGAAGACTGAACCCCAGGCCTGTCCCTGCCATCCCAGGAGGATCTGATACCCCAACCTTGGGCACAGGCAGTGTGGAGATACTGGGAGATCCCCGGAGGGTGCTGGGGAGCAGGGCAGCTTGTGTGGAGACCCAGCCCTGAACACTTGATTCTTCTCCCCAGGATGTTGACCTTCTCGAACAATGTGGAGCCGGCCAATGGCTTCCTGGTGCGCTACCTGCGACGGAAGCTGCTAGAGTCGGACACGGACATCAATGCCAACAAGGAGGAACTGCTGCGTGTACTGGACTGGGTGCCCAAGCTCTGGTACCACTTGCACACCTTCCTGGAGAAACACAGTACCTCTGACTTCCTCATCGGTAAGGCCTCGCTGCACACCTCTTTCCTCTATCTCACACTGCTTGGGGCCCTCAAGGACTGGGGCAAAACCATCCCAAAGGCGTTCGAGGAGCTGATGTGCTTCCCCGTGTGCCCCTGTCCCACACAACCGAAATCTGGTGGGTGATGCACCCGGGTGTTACCCTTCCCTGGGTGGCATTTGTTCCCGTGCCCTGTGGGAGCTGTCACAGTGTTGAGAGCCAAGGCTGCCGGTCTTCTTGGCACCTCCCCTGGGCATGGAGGAGCTGTGGTTTACTGGTCAGGTCTCCCTTTGCCTCACTGTGCTTTTGAGGGGCAGATCGAACACGGCAGCCCCTGTCCTTGCCCAGGATCTCACTTTCCTCTTGTGTGTCCCAGGCAGGTGTTGCCCAGGTGCTGCTCCCAGGAGGTGGCCGAGCTCAGGGCACTGTACGCAGCCCAGCTCGCCTGCCGTGGTGCTGTGCTGCTACAGGCCCAGTGACTGGAGCAGGGCGACCCAGCTCCCTTTTTCACATTCTACCTTCCCCCTGCAGGTCCCTGCTTCTTCCTGTCCTGCCCCATTGGAATTGAGGATTTCCGGACCTGGTTCATCGATCTGTGGAACAACTCCATCATCCCTTACCTGCAGGAGGGCGCAAAAGATGGACTTAAGGTACCCAGAGCAAGCCAGTGGTGCTTGGGGATGTGCTGGTGCAGCAGTCTAACGGGTCAGGGAGAGGGGAGGAGCTGGGATTTTGGTGGCATCTGTCAGTCCCTCTCCTGCCCTGTGGCTGCAGCAGGACAGAACGCTGTCCTGGGGCACTCAAGGTGCCACGTCACCAGCTCTGGCACATGCTGAAGAGGTGACTGCCGCTTGCTCCCCGTCTGCAGGTCCATGGGCAGAAGGCAGCCTGGGAGGACCCTGTGGAGTGGGTGCGGGACACCCTGCCCTGGCCGTCAGCACAGCAGGACCAGTCCAAGCTGTACCACCTGCCCCCACCCACCGTCGGGCCCCACAGCACCGTTTCCCCTCCAGAGGAGCGCACCGTCAAGGACACGACGCCCAGCTCCCTGGACTCGGACCCTCTGGTACGGCCCTGCTGTGCTGGGCACCGGGCGGTGGGCGGAGGGTGAGGGAGCAGAGTGGAGCTGCAATTTGCCTTTCCAGTGATTTTCCATGTAAAAAAACCCCTGACTCAGGGATACAGAAACATTTTGTGCTCCTGGGAGGAGCAGCAGGTGTGGGATGGGGGCACCGGCAGGCAGGTGGCACACTGAGGCACATTATGGGCACAGTGTGGTGCTCCGCGAGGTGTCGCATCCACACACAGACTGGGTCTTGCACGTGTGCATCCCAGCGCGTCTCTGGAGAGGCTGCTAGCTGGCAGTGAGCTGCCACCGCTGATGCCAGCTGAGGTACCCGGGCCTGTCCTCCTGCACAGCTTCAGCATGCTCAGCATCCCAGCTGTGCCCAGACCAGATGCTGGAGGCAGGGAGGGATTTTGCAGCATTTCTGGGTTTTGCCTTATTCTCTAAGGGTGACTGGTTTGTACAGGAGGGCAAAGAAGGGCCGAATGGCCTTGGCCCCCCCAGTTGGTGCCACGCGCCTCTCCCCGCAGATGGCCATGCTGCTGAAACTCCAGGAAGCTGCCAACTACATCGAGTCTCCAGACCGTGAGACCATGGTGGATCCCGACCTGCAGTCGACTCTGTGAGGCCTGGACATGCCGGCCCAGGCGGAGGGGAGCTGCCGCGAGCCACTGCTCCTGCCGGGCTGCTCTCCTTTTCCCTTGGTGTCCTGGAGCGCGGGGCTGGCGAGCGAGCGGAGAGGACCAGGGCTCCGGTGCATCCCGGTGGAGCGTGGGGAAGCTTGGCTCATCTGTGGGAGAGCGCAAGGTGCTGTCTCCCCTCCCGATGCTGGGGGTAGGAGAATCCTGGTTTCTCTTCTTTTTTTTTTTTTTCTGTCTCTATTGCAAACTCTCGGGCTGTGGCGCCAGGGCAAGCGACGTGGCCGAGCCCCGGCTCCCGGGAGCTGCAGGAAGGCCTCTGCATGGGGCAGGGACCCCGTGGGAGCCGCCTGGGCCAAAGCTGGGGGCAAGGAGGAGCGTGTGGCCGCAGGATGAGAGGCGTGAGGGTCTCCAGCTCCCTCTCCACCCAGCCAGGCGTAGCCACGGGCAGGCGACGAGAGAGCCACTGCTGCGGGAAGCACCCGCCTTGCATTGACCGAGGAGGAGTGCGGCTCTCGCCGCTGTCTGTACATTCCCCACTTCACCTGCATGGCAGCCACTGCGACCAGGACAGCCCAATAAACCCTGCTTTGGTTATTTTATTTTGTTTCCCCCCTCCCATTTTCCTTTGGCCGAGTCCAGACTTCACTTTGCTCCCTCTTTTGTTCTGGTTCTTCGCTCTCCTGGCTTGGAGCCTGTGACCTGGTGCCCACTGCTTACCTGTAAGCAGCCCCCTTTCCCTTTGGTTTCTTTTGCAGCTGTTGTTTCCACTGCTCAGATCACCTCTGTCATGAAACTGGTGCTCACTGGACTATTTCCAGTCCCTGAACCCACCTCCTGGGGCCTCACGGCTTGGCTGAGATGGGCCTTGGCAGCCGGTGGCAGCGGGATGCTCCTGGAGCAGCTCCTTGCCTGGTGGCTTCCAGCTCCCCAGAGCAGGAGGCAGACTCTGGCCCTGGGGACGAGGTCTCCCACCGGGTCAGGATGCCCCAGGGCCTCCCCTGCCCAGGGTCCCCGGCACTGCCCCATGTCCCCTCAGTGCTGCCAGGCTTGGGGTGCGGACTGGCAGGCTGTGCTGGGGAGCAGCCCCTGTGCTGCTGGCTCCCCCCACCCCCATGCCTTCCCGGGCCCTCGGGGCTGGCAGGTTCACACTGTGCCCCACATCGCTGCGCCGGGGACAGCGGGGGCTGCCAAGGTGAGGATCCTGGCACAGAGGGGATCAGCCCCGGTGCTGCTGCGGTGCCTTAATCCCTGGCCGCGCAGGAAGGGGGCAGAGGAGGCTCTGGCTGCAGTGTCCTCTGCCTGTCCCCAAAGCCAGGGGTGGGACAGAAGTGCCAGCACAAGCCTGAGCACGGCCAAGCTGGGCTTGCTGCCTTTGGCCTCCTTTGCTTGCCTGGCTCTGGGGTGCTTGGCAAGGCCCAGGCTGGAGCCCCTGCTCCCCTCTGCTGCCGCCCAGCCTCCCTGGGGAGAGGTGACCCTGGGCAGGGCCAACGGAGCCCATCCTGTCCCCAAGCCCCACCAGGCTGGGGACCAGGCAGCCTCAGCCCTGCTGGGGTGGCCTTCAGGAACACCTCGCAACCCTCCAAAACAGGCATCTCCTCCGAGGCCTGGCTTTGCTGCCAGTGCTGCGTGGAGGCGGCCGCCACCTCTGCCCTCGGTGCTCTCTTGGCTGGTGCCTCTCGCCTTGCCGGCTGGTGCAGCCCAGCCTGGCGCGTGCGCCCCTGGTGCTCACTTCTCCGTCTGTCCAGCAGCCTCCCTGCTGTCTCCCTGCTGCCACCGAGAGAGACAGCGCCTTCGCACAGGGATGTCCCTCCCCATGCTGGCTTGGGCTCTAGGGCTTTCCATTCGCCTAATCTTGTGTTGCCGCTGTCTAAGGACTCACTGTAAATAGATCTATAGTTGAACGCCCTGCGTGAGTTGGTGGGGCCCAGCCCTGCGCCTCTTTCCTGTTTTGTTTTTTCTTTTTTGTAATCTGTGATAACTGTGCTGTGCTGACTTCTTTTCTGATTGTACGAGACACTGGCTCAGCAGCCGCTCGAGGCTGGCGGCAGGGACCTGGCTCTCCTCTCCAGCCCCTCTCGCCCTCCTTGGGGCAGGAAAGGCCACGATGCACCTTTGGGGGCTGCCCCATGCCTGGGCGATGCTGTGGCTGGAGAGGGCTCACGCACCCCTCTCTCTCTGCAGCAGCCTTGGCTGGGACTGACTTTCTTTTCTGACACCCCAATGGAGCCACCAAAACGTTGACCAAGTTGTCCCCATCACCAGTGTGCTCAGGGCTGGGTGTCCCCCAGCTTCGTTCTGGGGTTTTGCCCCGTCCTGCCCTGGTGCAGGGCTGCCTGTTGTCCCAGAGCCTCAGCCGGGACGCGCTGGAGACGAGTGACACGCTGTGGTGTAAATCAGGAGGAATCCCTGTGGGGAATGGGAAGGGTGAGGGCGATGCTAGCCCGTGTGCCATGGTGTGTGGTGGGGATGGACCCTGATGAGCTCCTCCTGGCTTAGCTGAGCACCTCATGTCCCCAAGCTGGCTGGGGGCTGAGTGTCCCTCCGGTGGTCTAGTCAGGGGGCTGAGCCTCCTGTCCCCACAGGGAGGGTTCCAAGGATTGCACTAGCTCATCCCCCATTGCCTCAGAAGGTGCCTGATGCCCTTAAGGGTACCTGTCACCCCTGAAGGAGCCTGTCGCCCCCAAAGGAGCCTGACGCCTCCAAGGGTTCCCGTTACCTCCAAAAGGTGCCCGTCAATCCCAAAGGTGCCCGCTGTCCCTACTGGTGCTTGTGACCCCCAAAGGAGCCCATCACCTCCAAGGTGCCCATCACCCTTGAAGGTGCCTGATGCCCTCAAGGGTGCCTGTGAAACCCCAAAGGAACCCGTCACCTCCCAAGGGTGCCCATCACCTCAAAGGTGCCTGATGCCCCCAAGGCAACCAATCATCCCCAAGGATGTCTGTGACCCCTCAAGGAGCCCCATCACCTCCAAAGGTGCCGATCACCCCCAAAGGTGCCCGTGGCCCCTGGAAGCACCAGGAGCCTTCCTGAGGGGCTGGAGCTGGGAGATGCCAGCGCCTCACCCTCCTGCCCCCTCGAGCTGCTGCCTCCCAGTGGCCTGAACCTTACAATTTTAGCTTTTTTCTATTAAAAACAAACAACCTTTTTTTAATTAAATAAAAGACGAAATGGACAAATTCCTGTTTTAGATGATCTGTGTGATTGACTGGGTTTTGTGTTTCTTAACTGCATGGTATTCCTTGCCGAGGGGTTTTATAGCACTTTTTAAATTTCTCTTTAAGATTTTGGTCCAGATTTCTACTGCTCTCGCCTCTGTCTGTCTTTGCTTTTTCCTTGCCTCCTCCAAGTTTGTAAACTCGCTCCATTTTATACCTGATGTTGAGACCCAACCCCACGTTGTACATAGCTGCGGGAACAATCATAGGGAACAAACACCATCTGGACTCTTTCCACAATTCGTTGTTTTTACTTAAAAAAAAGAGAGAGAGAGAGAGAAAATTTTGAAGAAATCTAAAAGGAAGCCAGGAAAAGGCTTGAGGATATTACAAAAGACAGAAACAAATCCAGCCCTTGCACCAAGTCGGCTCCTGCTGCCCACGCTGCCCGCACCAACCGGCATGTCTCTTCTCGGTCGTCTGTCTAACACCATTGGGTTCAATAAAGTATCTCCTGTACCACCTGGCTACTGGTCCTGTTTTGGGGTGACTGTGGGTCTGTCCCTGCGTGGGAGAGGGGTGGGACAGTTGTGCTTGTGCCCCTGCACATCCATCACCTTCCTGCAGAATCTGGGGGTGGGGAGGGGGGGGTCTGTAGAAAAGCTCCTGGTTTGGAATCTTGGTTTTTTGCAGGATGCTGGGAGCTGTTTTATTGGGCAAGGATGTCTCTTTTGAGATTGAACTCCTGTTAAATCTGGAGCGTGCAGAGATGCTCCTGGTTTGAACAGTTTTGCTGTAAGTGGGAGGTCCCTCCCTGGCACAGATCCTGGCTGGAAGGTGAGGGGAGGGCAATTTGAGGTTCCCCTTTCTCTTCACCAGGGCGAGTTCCCATACCCCATTTGAATCGTGGGATGGTTTGGGTTGGAAGGGGCCTTAAAGTCCATGGAGTTCCACTCCTCTGCCATAGGCGAGGATTCCCACTGGATCAGATCT
>WAAB01008714.1:0-15842 GCA_013389865.1 Piaya cayana
CTGGTCTTTGTGTCCCTTCTCTTCCTCGTATTGATTGCAGCCTTCATCACTTGCAAAGTGTGCAAAAGAAAGGAGCTGAAGCATGCGCACATGCTTTACGCTGCCAGTGACTTGCCAAGCAGCCTGGCGGATGCTGCCTCTGCAGGGACCCTGCCCCATCCCTATTGCTATGAGATCAACCTCACAACTGCTTCGGGCAACAGTGAGTTCAAGTTCCTGAAGCCCATCCTGCCCAGCCTGCCACCACAGCACTGTGCCCTCAGTGGGCACACCGATGATGAACAAGATTTATCCCAGGGCCCTGTCACTGCTGAGGATGTGTCACCAGAGAATGCAGGGATGCTCTCTTCAGAACATTTCAATAGTCTTTCCTTTCACTAGGATGGAGTTGTCATAGCCAGAGGCTTCAGGTCTCCTGATAGGAAGTGCTGGAGGCTACAGCTTATAGTAATGATTCCCTGGAGTTAATCTGCATTTACAGTTGGCATAACTATTTCCCCTCAAATTCCAAATCAGAAGAAACTTTGTCTTTGCCTCCAGAAAATAAACAAAACCCCTCCTAAGGTCTCCTGGAGTCAAGTAACAATGTTTCATCCCTGAATGTTTCATCCATTTCTAGAATGCTTTAGGAACTGTGCATATTCCAGTGCTCCTGGTCTAGTTCTTGTTTCCCTTTAATATTTGGCAAGGCTATGGAGCTCTTAATCTCTGGTTTTATGTGATAAAAATATAAAGGGTAGCAAAGTCGCATCCTTAGGGAAACGCTTGTAGTCCTCATTCCAGGTCAGAAAAGCAAGGAAGATGTGAGTACTGTGTTACAATTTGATTCATGGATGGGGTTGTTTCTTCTCTGGGCTCTGAATGTGTCTGCGTCTGATATGTGTGGTCTCTATGTTTTTTTTCCTTCTCTGTTTTCCACCCTCTCTGTCCATCCAGCCATTGTGTGACTGCATGCGTTGCACAAAGGCTGCCTCAAGAAGCAGGAAGGTACTCATGGGCAGCTGTTGTGGTGCTTATCATTCCAATTCAGCACACAGGAAGGACAGTTTGAGCATTTTAGTACAGAAGTCTCATCTTCTCCAGGGGAGAGCAGTAATGAGTATCAGATCTTCATTTGGTCCATGAGAACAGGAGCCAGGGGGATGGTGGTGGAGGGGGCTGTCTCTGATATTGTCTAGAAAATACATAGCATGGCATTGTGGGTATGGAACAGAACGGCAAACCTGAAGTTCTTAGATGCTTCTCATGGGACATTTCTTTCAGACCTTTCACCAGTTTAATTCCTTTCCTTTGGAAGCTGGCTCAATATGATATTTTGGGTCTGTATCAGAACATTTGTATATTCCTTTTTGCTCTTTCTCCTTCTGTTCTGTGGACTGTATTTGAGCATCTCCTTGCCTCTTACTTTGAAGAAGGACTGTTACCACATCTGTAATAATAGATTTTTGACTGGCATGGAATATTCAGAAACCCTCCTGCTGTGCTGTGCTGCAGTTATGAACTGTACCGTTGTAAACTGGGATACCCTTGTCTGTAACAGCAAAATAAAGAGAACACGTGACTGCCTCGTGTGGAGATAATGTCAAGGTGTTCCTTCTGGGAAAGCTCTGTGAATGTTTTCCAAAAGGATGGGAGGCTTTTTTTTACCTCTTATCTCTTGGCTGAGGTAAGTTTGAGTGGGTTCATCTGTTTGGATACACAGCTGACAGCATTCAGTAAAGATGTGAGGAGCAGCAATTTACTGGCAGGCCTCTGTGGGTCTTGTGAACACTGAGCTTCTAGCTGTGACAGGGCCCAGTTAGACCGAGGTCAGTGGAACCTGGTCCCTCCCCTAACATGGCCCCCAGTTTTGCCAAGGGGTCTCTGCAAAACAGTGAGGTGGGGGAGTGAAGTTTCCAACTCCCCCAACAGCTCCAGTGCTGGATGTTAATGGTAAGGTGTTTGAGCCTTGGATGTTTTGATTCTAGAATTTTTAAGGAATGCATGGCACAAAGACAGCAGATATCTTCCTTTGGTGAGGTTGTCTGGGGGGGCACAAGGAGGTGGGCACTTGGTGGGTGAAAACTACAGCCAGGAAGAGACTTTGCTCTCAGGATATGCATTGGCCTGCTGCTGTGCCTTCTGCAGGAGCCCCCATAAAAGGTAAGTCCTGAGACAAAGCTGGTGAAGTGATGCTGAGCAGAAGACCATTGCACATGGAGAACTGAATGATCTGCAATCCAGTTAATCTGGAAAGGCACAGGCCTTTGCTGTGCTCTGTTGTGCTGCAAAATACTTGGTCAGCAGGATAAACTCAGCCAGCTCACTGGAACCTTGGAGTCTGCGGGCAACACCCACTTGCTGCTGGAGAGAGAGTCACCTGCGAGCAAGTCTAAGTGCTAACATCTTTTATTGTGACTCCAGAAATGAGGAATATAATTACTTTCCTACATTGAAGACCTATAACGTTTTGAATGTCTGAACTGGGGACGCTTTCTTTTCTTTGTTTGAGGTCTGCATGGCTGCTGTGCATGGCTGGATTTAATTAAAGCTACACTGCTGATGGTTTTCCACATCTAAAGGAATCTAGGTTTATCTATGCTAATCTCTTCCACTGCTCTGAGCAATGACAGAGTTGTCAATGTAATCTGAGAGTGTGACGTGGAAGAAAAATGTAATATGGGGGGAATGACAAGCCCAAGTTTTCCTAAAATCCCTCCTCCTGAGCGTTAGGAGTTTGTGATAATGTGGAGCCATGTCAGCTGTGTGAAGCACAGGTGCAGCACAGCTCATAACAAAGGCATGCAATTGCCGTGGAAATTTAAGGTCATTATAATGCAAATAACATACCTTCTGGCACACCCATCCCCCCCTCCTTCACGCCTCCAAAGCAAACCGCTCCCCACGCAAGTAGTTTCTACTGCTATGCCTTTAAGCTTGAAGCAGAGCTTTCTCCATCAATCGGGAGTGGAAGACTAAAGCTCCACAAGCCCCACCCAAACTCCACCCTAAAGGGGCAAGTTATTATAAAAATGAAAAACAAAGGTGAATTTTTTAGGGAAGATATTACCAGACTCTCTGGGATCAGTTGATGGGCTGAATCTTCATTCCCTCCCCAAACGGGACGCCATTGGGTAAGACCTTTGTGTTATGTGTGCTATGTTTTAACATCAATGCTAGCTATTACTGTCTTTCTATATTTGGGGTTTCACTTATCCTTTATCTGCATATTGTTTTTCTCGTAGTGTTTGATTGTATGTTTAAGATCTATTTTCACAGTGTCTTATCACCAGTTACCATTGAACCCTTATCTTTTCTTGAATGGTTATAATAAAATTGGCTTGTGTGCATATGTACAATTTTCTGGAAACTTCAATTACTCAACATGATCCCAGTAGGTAAGACAAATTGTGAAAGACCTGCAGCGGTTCCCCTTAATGTTACATGTTTTGTTTGTGACTGTGGGTTTGTGACTGTGACACTGGCAGTGTGATATAAGGGACACAGGGGATTTACCCTAGTGACGCTGTTAGCTTGATTCAAACAGAACACTGTAAACACAATCCTAGCAAGCTGATCGAATTATAAAGAACTTGAGGAGGTTCCCCTGTCTTTTCCATTACTCTTAGGTAAAATGTGACAAGTGGGTGTGTATCTTTCCCATTGAGATCCCGAGGAGCACCTCCTGATCTTAAACAGCCGTTTCTCAGGTTATTCCAGCTGAGGGGTCTGGGTGTCTGATGCAGTTCCTAACTAGGTGGTTCCCGAGGCTCATTGGAGGTACTGGTTAGGAAAGATAACTTCTTAGGCCAGGTAATGGACCAGAGGGGATGTGGTAACTGAACCTGAATAGTCACCAATTAAGTGCGTCACTTGGAGACATCAAGATTGGAGGCAGCCTGGGCTGCAGTGATCACGCACTGGTGGAGTTCACGGTTCTGAGGGATATGGGCCAGGCAACAAGTAAAGTCAGGACCCTGAATTTTAGGAAAGCATACTTCCAGCTGTTCAAGGAGTTTGCCTATTGGACCCCTGGGAAGCTGTCCTAAGGAATAAGGGAACAGAAGAGAACAGGTAGATCTTTGAGGGTACTTTCCACAGAGCAGAAGAGCTCTTGATCTCTATGTGTAGGAAAGGCAGGAAAGAGACCAGAATGACTGAGTAAACACCTACTGGTCAAATTCAAGGGCAAGAAATAATTGCACAGGGAAGTATAGTATCACCTATCTATATAGTATCACCTATCTGGACTTTCATAAGGTGTCTGACACAATCTCATTTCCTCTAAATCAGAGAGGTATGGGTTTGATAGATGGACTGTTCGGTGGATGAGGAGTTGGTTAGGTGTTCAGGTCCAGAGTGATGGTCATCATATCAGCACCTGGATGGAGAGAGGAGTGGTGCCCTTCAGGGTCCAGTACCGTGTAACAGCTTCAATAACAACGTAGGCAGTGGGATCGAGTGCACCCACAGCACATTTGCAGATAACACTAAGCTGGGTAGTGCAGTTGACATGCCTAAGGGACAGGATGCCAAACAGAGAGACCTGGACAAGCTCAAGAGGTCGTCCCCCGGATATTTCATGAGATTCAACAGGGCATCAATACAGGTTGTGGAGGGTGGAGGAATTGAGAGCAGCCCTGCTGAGAAGGACTTAAGGGTGCTGCTGGTGAATGAAAAACTGGACATGACCCAGAAATGCACATTCACAGTCCAGAAAGGCAACCATATCCTGGGCTGCATCAAAATAAGCTCGGCAGCAGGTCAAGCAAAGTGATTCTGCCCCTCTGCATTCCTCTACTGAGGCTCCATAAGTATTAATGTGTCCAACTCTGGAGCTCTCACCACAGAAAAACAAAGACCTGTTGGAGCAGATCAGATAGGGGTCACAAAAATGATCATATGGATATAACACATCTCCTGTGAGGTTAGAGTGTTGGGGTTGTTCAGCCTGGAGAAGGTAAGGCTTCAAAGAGACCTTATTGTGGCCTTTCAATCCATCAGGATGGATCATAAGAAAACTGGGGACAGATTGTTTTAGTAAAGCCTGTTGCGATAGGACAAGTTTTAAAGTAAAAGGGGGGTATTTGGACTAGATAAAAGGAAGAAATATTTTACAATGCAGGAGGTGGAACAATGAAACAGGTTGCTCAGAGATGCTACGGATCCATTATGCCTGGAAACATGCGGAGTCAGGCTGGACGGGGCTCTGAGTCACCAGGTAATGTTGAAGTTGTGGGCAGAGGACTTGGGCTACAAGCTCTTTAATGGTCCCTCCCAGCCCAGACGTTCTGTGATTTTACGAAGCGGGGCTGCAACAGGTGCTGCTCTCTTATCCGGAGCGGGAAGCCGTTTCCCAGCTCCAGAGCGCTGCAGTTGCTGCGAGCGGCTGCGAGTGTCGCTGTTGGATCGCGACGGGCCGAAGGGAGAGCAGCGCCCGCCGGAAAACCGGCAAGCGGGGCTGCAGGGGCCCGAAGCGGCGCGGAGGGAACGAACCGAACCGGGCTGCTCGGGAGGAGGCGCGGCGGGAGGAGCGCAGGCACCGCGGGGACTCGCGGAGAGGCTGCGGTGGGCGGAGGGGCGAGCGGGCGGCGGGGGGTGCCGGGGTCAGCGATGGCGGAGAGGGGAGCGCGGTGGGAGAGAGCGCTGCTGTGGTGCGTGCTGGGGGCGGCGTGGGAGGCGGCGTGGGGGCAGCTGCGCTACTCGGTGCCCGAGGAGATGCCCAAGGGCTCCTTCGTGGGCGACGTGGCCAAGGACCTGGCGCTGCAGATGCCGGCGCTCCCCGAACACGACCTCAGCGTCTTGGACAAAGGTAGGACACAGCATTTCGCCTTGCACGGGAAGACGGGACATTTAGTGACGGCCGAGAGGATCGACAGGGAGCAGCTTTGCGAGAGCGTGCAGCAATGTGTGCTACGCTGTGAGGTGATAGTGGAGGGAGAAGTAAAGATTTATGGAATCGAAGTGGAAATCACGGATATTAACGATAATGCCCCCACCTTCCGAGAGCCAGAAACGGAGCTGAGAATGAGCGAGATGACAGCCCCGGGCTCGCGGTTTCCCCTGCCCGAGGCTCACGACCCGGACCTGGGACAGAATTCCGTGCAGAGCTACGAGCTGAGAGGCGACGATCACTTCTCGCTGTCGGTGCAGGCGGGTCCCGGCGGGGCTGAGCGTCCCGAGCTGGTTCTGGCCAAGGCGCTGGACCGGGAGGAGGCGTCGTCGCACGATCTGGTGCTGAGGGCGATGGACGACGGCGAGCCATCCCGGACGGGCACGGCGCGGCTCCGCGTGTCCGTGCTGGACGCCAACGACAACGCGCCCGTGTTCAGCCAGGCGGAGTACGCGGTGCGAGTGCCGGAGGACGTGCCCGTGGGCTCCACTCTCGTCACCCTCACGGCCACCGACGCCGACGAGGGGACGAACGGGCACGTGAAGTTCTCATTGCAAAAGTCTTCCATGAAAGCCTCACAGATTTTCCAGCTGAACCCTGAGACGGGAGCGATTTCAGTACTGCGGAGTCTGGACTTCGAGGAAGGGGAATCCTACGAAATGCTGGTGCAGGCAGAAGATGGTGGTGGTCTTTTCAACACAGCAAAAGTCTTGATCACTGTGACAGACGTCAACGACAACGCACCTGAGATATTGGTGCGGTCAGTGCTTACTGAGATAGCCGAGGATGCCCCGCCAGGGACAGTGGTGGCCCTGTTGCACGTCCAGGACCGGGACTCAGGACCTAACGGCGAGGTGCAGTGCTCGCTGGACGGGTCGGTCCCGTTCCTTCTGGAGAAGTCGTTTAAGGAATTCTACAACGTGATGACGTTGCGGGATCTGGACCGGGAGGAGGTGTCGGAGTACAACGTGACGGTGCGGGCGACGGACGGCGGGTCGCCGCCGCGGTGGAGCAGCGCGGTGCTGCGCCTGCGGGTGCTGGACGTGAACGACAACGCGCCGGTGTTCTCGGAGGCGCGGTACAGCGCCCGCGTGCGGGAGAACAACGCGGCGGGCGCGCTGCTGCTGCGGGTGCGGGCGCGGGACGCGGACTGGGGCGCGAACGCGCGCGTGCGGTACCGGCTGTGCGAGGGCCGCGTGCGGGGCGCGGCGCTGTCGTCGTACGTGTCGCTGGAGGCGGAGACGGGCGCGCTGTACGCGCTGCGCTCGTTCGACTACGAGGAGGTGCGCGAGGTGGGGCTGTGGGTGCGGGCGGAGGACGGCGGGTCGCCGCCGCTGAGCAGCAACGCGTCGGTGCGGCTGGAGATCGCGGACGAGAACGACAACGCGCCGCAGGTGCTGTACCCGCCGTCGGCGGGCGCGGTCCCGGGCGCGGGTCCGGGCGCGGTGTGGTCGGGGTCGGGCGTGGAGCTGGCGTCGCGGTCGTGGGAGCCCGGCTCGCTGGTGGCCAAGGTGGTGGCGGTGGACGCGGACGCGGGTCAGAACGCGTGGCTGTCGTACGAGCTGTGGAAGGCGACGGAGCCGGGGCTGTTCCGCGTGGGGCCGCAGAGCGGCGAGGTGCGCACGGCGCGCTCGGCGCTGGCCCGCGACGCGTCGCGGCACAGCCTGGTGGTGGTGGTGAAGGACCACGGGCGGCCGGCGCTGTCGGCCACGGCCACGCTGACGGTGGTGCTGGCCGAGAGCGTGTCCGAGCTGCTGTGGGAGCTGGGCAGCGCGGCGGCGGCCGTGCCGGGCGAGGCGGCCGGCAGGCTGACGCGGTGGCTGGTGGTGGCCGTGGCGGCCGTCTCCTGCCTCTTCGTCGCCTTCCTGCTGCTGCTGCTGGCGCTGCGCCTGCGCCGCTGGCGCCGCTCGCAGCTGCAGCTGCCGCCGCCGCCGCCGGGCAGCGGGGCCTTGCGCGCCGTGCCGGGCTCGCCCTTCGTGGGCCTCGACGGCGTGCGGGCCTTCCTGCGCTCCTACTCGCACGAGGTGTCGCTCACGGCCGACTCGCGCAAGAGCCGGCTCCGCTTGTCGCCCGACAGCGCCTGTGACACGCTGCCGGCCCGCCCGCCGGCTGAGGCTTCGGCTGACCTCGTCTCTACAGGAGATCACGTTACTGAGAATGATGGCCAAGTTTCTTTGCAGGTACGTGAATTTTTTAACCTCTTTCTTGTTTTTGACGTTGATTTTTGTATTGTGTGTGTGTGTTTGTTGTTTGTTTTACACTGTGCTTACAATTCTTAGGGAGTCGCGAATGAATTTTACCCGACTTTGTTTAAGCCACTATTTAGTATTTACAGAGCTAGGTGATAAAATTAAATTTTAATAACACTTTGTCATCAGGTGACTAACAAAACGGTTCAGAGTGATCCAACAAATTTAGTTATATTCAAAACCGCGACCTAATTACAGATTAGAAAATGATATTGTATTAGAATGCTTACAACAACGTTATGTCCAAATAAGTACATACTTATTAAATGGAAATCACACATAAGCAGAGAAATTCAAGGATCTGAAAACACAGAGGTCAACCTGGCCAAAATTTCTCTCCTTTGGAGATTAGTGAAATTCACCTTGTTATTGCATTGGCATTCTCAAGGGAGGATCGTTCAGTCTCGAGGAGCCTGACCTTGCCTTTTTCTTTATCCTTGTCTACGATAACAGAGGTTCCTGGACAGCACTCCAACTCAGGGGAAGGTGCTGGATGCAGCCCACTGCAGTCTCAGATAGTTCAAAGTTCTCACTTTGGACCGCTGTCTTTAGGGTGGCAATGATTGTCTTCCATCAGTGGTTTTTTTTTCTCCATTTTGGCCTCAGATGAGGTAATTCTAGCAATTTTCCACCAGTTATACAAATCCAGCCCTTTCCAGATCATATATATCTGGCTTTGTTCGATGCAGGCCACTATCCAGGCAGCAGGAGTAGCAGGCTCTCATGTGACTGATCATCAGACCCTTTCTCAAGTGGTGGGGATCCTTTTCCTAGCACTGGAGTTTCAGGAGTTAAGGGAGTACCTCAACGCTCCGACTGACTGCAGTTTTACAAAAGTAGGAACACAATGGGAATCCTTTTCCCCAGAGTTCATTACTTACCCCAGATCAGCAAGTGGCCTAAGGAAGGGTTGCACTGCCACACAGGGTACCCACAGACATTTTAACGTGCACGGTTTGCAGAGTTGGAAATCACGTTTTACAATGGTTACTAGTTTGTGAATGTCACCTCCTGAGGTATGGAGGTGTCTGCTGTGTGTGTTTTGTGTGCCATTTTCTTTCTCGGCTGGGCAGAGCTCTTCTCTTCTAGATTTCTCTAGGGCTGGAAGGTAAAACTGCACAAGGAACTTCCAGGCTCTAGGTCTTCCTCTGATGCATCCTTGAAATTGTTTACATAATTCCTAGTACCTATTTCCCAGAATTTCACTGCCATCCTCAAATACTGCTAGAATCGGACTGTCCTGTAGCCTGAAAGCCATCTCTGATGTCTGAGGTTGCTTCGAAATCTGCCTTCAACAAACGAATTAATCAGTCCCAATTAAGGATACTCAAAATTGTATGAATAGGTTCGTATTACACGGTAAAAATTCCTCTGATATCCCATCGAGGTTTTTTTTCCCTAGTGTTGGGCTTTGTAACTTAGCCTCTGGATTTGATACAAATAGAAGTGCTGATTAGTGTATAGGTGTATAATTAGAGCGGCTTTACTAGAATGAGAATTGGAGTATCTTTACTAGACTACAGATGGAAAATAATTTAAACTAAACTATGATTCATCACGATCTGTTTATTTTGTGTCTAATTTGGGAATGGGATTTAATCAGAGAATATAAAATACTTTACTCCTCTCTTTCCTTGCAATACCAAAATATTTTTCCTGCCAAGCACGCTATTCAGTTTTGAAAACACGTCTACCAAACAGGCTGTCTTGGAAGCAACTGCCTTATTTCCCCCATTACGGATCTTTTATCACGGACTGAATAGGCTTTTAGGGCTTCAGGAATATAATTAATTGATAACATGTTGCTCTATTGTGTGTTATTCTGCAATTTAAGCTGATGATACATTGCCTCATTGCATTTTCAACAAAAGAAACTAGTGGCTAAGAAGTGGCTTTGAAGGTGAGAGAAAATCTTTCTGTAGAGTTGCTGGTGAAAGTCCACACAGATTTTTTTTTTTTTACTTATCCTAGATCTTGCAAAAATATTGTGCTTTTGTACTGGTGCTTTCATGTGTGATGGGAATGTAGGCTGAGACTTAACCTTATGCTTCATGTAAACTAACTTTGCGGTCATTTACCCGCTTTGCTGCCATTCCATCAGACACCAATTCACATGCGACATGCATGTGGAGAGAAAACGTTTCCCTCTCTGATGCAGGCTGGTTCTTAGCTGTGTCCTTTGAGCCTTGAGTGTGCTGTGGCCCGCAGGGTCGAGAACAAGGGTGAAGAGAAAAAACTGGAATTAGGAGACATCAATCTCCGCTTGAAAACAGCGATTTAGAGGGTGCTACAGTATGTGAAGGTCTATGAAAATGTGTGTCTTGGCTGTGACAGGCAATTTTTGCCATACAGAAAGCAATGAATTGACACGGACAGGTTTCAGCAGAGTCCTCCCCTCCCTCCCCGTCCCTCTATCAATAATCATATTCTCTCCATCTCACACAGAGATGTCCTGGTGCCTGCTACCTCTTGACTCCTGAAACATTACAAATTCCCACCACTTTCTCGTTCTGATAGATCATTAATTTGTCACCGTGAGTGTAGGTGCAGCTGGGGGAAAAGAAGTTGTCCTCCACTGCATGAATGGCCAGAATTAGTAGGAAAATTCTGGCTGGGAATGGGAGGAGGTTTTTTTTCATTGTCATCTACAGAGACGCAGCTTTGGAATATATGTGACAGCTACTCCACCGGGTAGGCAAGGTAGACAGCTTTCTAACCTCTTATTGTCTCCTCCATAAGGGGCTGTGGTGATATAGCCTTCCATCAGGTCTTTTTTTTCTCTTTACCGTAAGAGACGAAGTTTTAACATACAGGTGAGATACAACAGCTTTCTGTGCGCGATCTGTCTCCTTTCTCTTGGCTCGTTCAAGCCAATGGTAACCGCGTTTGTCACTCGCCGGAAAATAATCTTAAAGTTTAAGAGCCGCTGCAGTAACAGCCGAATTAGGAGATGAGGATGTGGTTTGTGAGAGCCACAGACAAAAGATTTTCGAGGTTGGTTTGTATGACACTGATACGATGATGCTGGGGTTTGAATGCCAAAAGAGAAGGGATACAGTATGTCCGATGGTTTTCTCAATGAGTGGGAATCTCGACTTTGCTCGTTCATCAGCGATCACCATTCTTAGCGGAAAAGGTACGTGCTGGCTCGGGATCTCTCAGCTCTCGAAAACGCACCAGCTATCCCCGACCAGTGCTTCAGCGTTTGTCCCGTCCTGCTGTTTCTCTCCCGGTGGGAAAGAGATGGCAGCGGGGCCACGCCAGCATCTCACCCTACAGATCGTTGCAGAGCAGGCAGAGATCCGCGCCAGAGACTCCGAACAAAGGGAGAGGAGTCGTCCTGCAGAAGTGTAAGGAATTCAGACAGTGGGAATTCCCAAAGGGCACCGTTTCGGCACAGACGCGTTCTGTGTTTCGCGCTATTGACAATACGCGTGTTTTCCAACCCGCGCGAGCGCGATTTAAGTACGCGCACAGCAGGACCTCCGGGTTGTTCCCTAGGACGCTGCGGTTCCCCCGCACGGACTCAGGGTGTCACTGTCGGCCAAGGCGGAAAAGCGGCTTCGCCATCATTCCCCAACCCTCCACCCGCGCAGCATCTCTCCGTGCGGAGCAGAGAAGGACCTTCCCGACTCAGCCATCGGCAAGAGATTTCGTATATTTATTTCTCTCTGATACCGATTCGGCTGTTTGGTAACCCCGATTTAAATTCCTCTGCAGAATACGCTTCAGCGAAGGGGAGCATGGAGATCCGAGCGGCCCCCGCCAGGCTTGCGGGGCTGCTGGCCGCCTTGCAGCTGGGCTTGTGGTGCCGGGCGGCGGCGGAGCGGCTCCGCTACAGCATCGCCGAGGAGCTGGGCAGAGGCTCGCTGGTGGGGCCGCTGGCGCGGGACCTGGGGCTGAGCGCGGCCGAGCTGCCGGCCCGCAAGCTGCGGATAGTTTCTGGGGATGAAAAGCAATACTTCGTTCTCGGGGAAGACAAAAATCTGCGGGTAAACGAGAGGATAGACCGAGAAGGGATCTGCGGCGCCGTGTCTCCCTGTGTCCTCAGTTTGGAGGCAGTCGTGGAAAATCCTTTCAATATATTTCATGTGAGCGTTACTATCCAGGATGTCAATGACAACGCACCGCAGTTTGACAGGGAATTTGTTCTCATAGAAGCGATCGAGTCCACTCCTCCCGGGGCCAGATTCCCACTGGGCAGTGGAAGAGACCCCGACATCGGGGTGAACTCAATACAAAACTACCAACTTACCCCCAACCCGCTTTTCTCTCTCGTCGTGACAGAGAGCCCGGATGGGACGAAACACGCCGAACTGGTACTGGAGCAAAGTTTAGATCGAGAAAAACAGGCAACTCACCGTTTGATACTAACAGCGGTGGATGGCGGGGATCCAGTCCGATCAGGGACCGCTAAGATTCAGATCAACGTGACCGATGCAAATGACAACCCGCCGATATTCACCAAAGAGGTCTACAAGGTTCAACTATTAGAAAACCTTCCAGAGGGCTCCTTAGCTTTTCAGGTAAAAGCTACTGATGGCGATGAAGGTACAAATGCAGAAATCACCTACTCTTTCAGTAACATCGCAAGCAATGCTCGCAAACTCTTCACTTTGGACCAAAGGACAGGGGACGTGATGGTTACAGGCCCCTTAGATTATGAAGAAGGGAAATACTACGAAGCGAGGGTTGAAGGCAAGGACGGGGGGGGCCTGAGTGGGCACGCCAAAGTGCACATAGACATTCTAGACGTCAACGACAACGCACCAACTGTTTCCATTCTACCTATCTTGAACCCGGTACCCGAAGATGCGGTAGCGAGCACAGTTGTAGCTGTAATCAACGTCCGTGATAGAGATTCAGGCGATAACGGAGAAGTGACCTGCAGCATCGAAGAGGATTTGCCTTTCAGGCTAGAACAGTCCTCACCGAACACCTACAAACTAATAATAGCCAGTGTCCTGGACAGAGAAACTGTCTCCGCGTACAATATCACCGTCACTGCCAGGGACCGGGGAGCGCCGTCGCTGTGGAGCCGCGCGTCGCTGTGGCTGGAGGTGTCGGACGTGAACGACAACGCGCCTGTGTTCTCGGAGGCGACGTATAGCGCCTACGTGTGGGAGAACAACGCGGCGGGCGCCCTGCTGCTGCGCGTGGTGGCGCGGGACGCGGACGCGGGCACCAACGGGCGCGTGAGCTACTGGCTGGCAGGCGGGAGCGCGGACGGAGCGGCGTCCATGTCGCTGGAGGCGGAGACGGGCGCGGTGTACGCGCAGCGCTCGTTCGACTACGAGCGGTGCCGCGAGCTGTCGGTGGCGGTGCGGGCGCAGGACGGCGGGGAGCCGGCGCGGAGCTCGACGGCGACGGTGCGCGTCTTCGTGCTGGACCGCAACGACAACGCGCCGCGGGTGCTGTGGCCGGCGGCGGGCGCGGGCGCGGCGGGCGAGGCGGGTTCGGTGCCGCCGGCGGCGCCTCTCGAGCTGGTGCCGCGCTCGGCCGAGGCCGGGTACCTGGTGGCCAAGGTGGTGGCGGTGGACGCGGACGCGGGGCGCAACGCGTGGCTGTCGTACGAGCTGGTGCAGGAGGCAGAGCCGGCGCTGTTCCGCGTGGGGCCGCGCAGCGGCGAGGTGCGCACGGCGCGGGCCGTGTCGGAGCGGGACGCGGCGAAGCAGAGGCTGGTGGCCGTGGTGAAGGACAACGGGCGGCCGGCGCTGTCGGCCACGGCCACGCTGCACGTGGTGCTGGCCGAGAGCTTGCGGGAGGCGCTGCCGGAGCTGAGCGAGCCGGCGGCGGACGCCGAGGCTGCGGCCGAGCTGCAGCTGGGGCTGGGGCTGGCGCTGGCGCTGCTCTCCGCCCTCTTCGTGCTGAGCGTGGTGCTGGCCGTGCTGGCGCGGCTGCGCGGGGCCGGGCCGCCCGCCGTGCTGCGCTGCCTGAGCGCTCAGCGCTTCTCCGTGGCCGGCGCCGCCTTCCCGGCCGACTTCTGCGAAGGCACCTTGCCCTCCTCCTACAACCTGTGCGTGGCGCCGGGACGCGCCGTCGCCGAGGTCGCTTGGCTGCCGCCGCCGCTGCCCAGTCTGCCCGCGGAGGAGCTGCTCGGCGGGGACCCGTGCGGGAAGCGGAGCGAGAGCAGCAGCGCCAACGCGGGAGAGACGCCCGACCGCCCCGACGCCCCGCAGGTCTGTAACCCGCACTCTCTCCCTCTTCTCTTTGAGCTTTTCGAACTGCCTTTCTTTCTCCACCGTGTTTTCTAATGGAAGGGGGGTGGGGGGTGCGGATCCGTGTTTCTGGGAAGAAATAAAAGACCCAGTATAGTCCCTTCTATTCCGAGCAGCCAGCTCAGCCACGACTCTCCTTGGGTCTTCGGTGGTCACAGGTTCAGCGGAGACGTCTTGGTTCCTTCCTAATCGATTTTTTTCTCCCGAAACGCTGTACTTGTAGCTGGTTCATAGCTGGATACAAACTCTTTTCCGATATCAGACTCTGAGGGAAAACACCTTTTTGGTTCCAAGAATGGAGAATTTACAGATGGTTCCTCCTTCGTGAGCGTTCCCTTCTTGTGCCGAGGGCATCTATTTACGGGTCTATAGCTTAATGACGTGAATAGCTCTTGTGTGTGAGTGAATATAAAGGTTTGCATTTCAAAGCCTGTTTTCGTTCGCTGTCCTTCTACAGCAAAAGAACCTTCAAGCAAGAACTATTCAAGCAAGGTTTTACACAATATCCCAAATTAATGGCGATAAAGAAATCTTGAAATAGGAAGAAATATTTTATTTCACATACATAGCCATTCATAAGTGATTTTATCCGTGCAGTAAATCCCTGGTCTGCATTTGACGGGTTATCTCCACTGCTGCAAGTTGGTTGTGATGTGGGGAATCAATGTGCTCGTGTGATGCTATTTTGATCTGCAGAGACGGTGAGGGTTAAGTAAGAGAAGCCCGAATGCTGCAAAAGCCGTGGATTTCCTGGTGGAGATTCCGCTTTCGGACTGACGGGATAGGGCTCTCGGTATATTGCAGGTGATGTTTTACTCTTTCGATATGACTATTGCGAGTGACGGTTTAAAAAACCAACTAACTGCTCCATCGGCACTGACTGAGAATCCGCGGTTCCCTTTCACTGGACTGACTGCACCTTCTCGAGCCCTTAATGGTCTGACCTCAGGCAGCGGTGGTGGAGCAGTTAATTTCGATCTCGTTTCGCATGACCTGAAGGAGTTTATGGGGTTTGGGTTAAAGAGCCTGACAGCCCTCGTGTGCGCGTGAATAATCCCATTGGGTGTATCAGAGCCCGTTTTCTTTCGGTGTCCTCGTACCAGCCTTTCAAGCAGGGTTCCTCGGAAATATTGTGGTGGGGATAGTGGTGTTGGACTAATGGTAAAAGAGTCTTTACAATCTGCACCTTAATATAAGAAGAAATATTCTATTTGGCATACATGGCGGTTAGTAAGTATTTTTACTCATACGGTCTGAGGAACACGCCCGTTAGAGGCGCCCAAAGCAGGAAATCACGGGGCTGCATCTAAGAGGGGGGGATCTCGGTTTCTGCTTTCTTCTGGTAGTCTGGGTGAGGGGAACGAGGGAGGCACTGTGATGCGATTTCGATCTGCAGGGAGGATGTGAAAAATGTCTTTGAATCCCGAAAGCTACAAAAGCTGTGGGATTCCTGGTGGGGATTCCGCTTTCGGACAGATAAGGCAGCGCTGGATGCGTGCAGTG
>WAAB01008718.1:0-14753 GCA_013389865.1 Piaya cayana
CAACCTGGTGATACTGTGATTATTCCTGGTGCCCTCGGTGTGCTCAGAGCTGGAGGGATCTGCGGTGTTTGCTGCAGCGCTTTGGGTTGGGTTGCAGTGGTGATGGTGATGGTGATGGTGAGCCTGACATGTAGCGTGATACCCTTGTCTCCACTGTTCCTCAGCCTGGGCAGGTGGTTCACAGCACAGGGGCAGCAAGATGGACTCAAAAGAGCATGAAGAATGGGATACAGCAGTTGGGCTGGAAGGATGAAAGTGGAGGATCCTTGAGAGAGGAGACAGGGGAGTTCATGGGCAAAGCAGTTTGAATGCTTTAAATAATCGCTGTGTCTGGAGCCTTCACAGTACTTTGTTGCCTCTTTTTCCCCAGGGCCACACGAATGTCATTTCTTGCCTGTGTGTGAGTGAAGACAGGCGCTGGGTTGCAACAGGTGACCGAGGGCCAGATGCTCTGATCATCGTGTGGGACTCCTACTCTGGGTAAGCTCCCAGGAACCTCTCCCCTGGATACACCCTATGGCTGGTAAATCACTTGGGACTGACTCCAGCCTCAGCTGAGAGTGAACCGGGAGAAACATGAGGATGGGATAAAGCAGCAAAGGAGCCAAAACTGAGCTGAGGGCTTCACTGTCCTTGTATCACCCACACACATGGGACAATGAGATGGGCTTGAGCTTCCCCAAACAAAGTATATCATGTTTCAAAGTATATCACATTTCTTAAAAAATCACTTGTGAGTTGTTTCTCAGAGCCATTTACTGGGGAGGAAGGGATGGAAAGGACATGGTTCATCAGCGGTGGCACCAGCTGCTCCTGCAGCACCTTTGGTGTCTACAAACTCCTTGCTCCCCACACACAGCAGGGTAGATTGTTCCACAGATCAGGCCAAGCAATTGCTGTGACCCCTCTGTGCTGCTGTGAGCGCCAAGAGGACTTTGTTCTGTAGGATACCGGTGCGCACGATCTTTGAGAGTCATCCGGAGGATGGGGTCGGTGCTATTGCTATTTCCAGGGATGCAAAGTATTTGGCAACCATCAGTGCTGGTGCAGTGCAGGTAAAGAAAACCTCTTCTCTTCCATAGCTTTGTGGGATTGATCCCTGGGAGAGTTTCCAGTGCAGCAAAAGGGAGGGGAGGGCATTCCAATTGAGAGAGCAGAAGAAAGGTGGAGTGGTTCTGCAGGGCAGTGGCTTGGTTTTGCCATTGGAAAACAGACCTGTATCTCACTAAAGTGCTTTGGAGTTGAGAAAAAGGGATCTTAAGTCAGGAGAAAAGCTTTTGAGTCTGATGCACTTTCATTTCTTGCATCATTTCCTGAAATTAAGCGCTCTGCTATCTGGCCACGCTGGGTTTATCCTGCTGCAGTGTTTTATGCCCCATTATTTGCTGCCACTGCAGGGGATGGGGTTCACCTGGCTTCCCCAAGCTCCCAGAAAGCCACCAATGTCCCTTGGTTTTCCCTTCTTTGCCAGAGAGTTTGTGTTTGGAAGTGGACTTTGGCCACAGAGAAACCCCTGTGCAGCACAGATCTGAAGCCTGAGTTCGGCTACCAGGTGAGCAACCATGTCTGAGGGTCACAGAGGAATGTGACCAGGCTGGGCTGGACAGCCCCATCTCTACCTGCTCCCCCTGACACCTGCTCCAGGAGGGGGCTGCTGGTTGGAGGTGGGAGGCAGGACAAGCAGAACATCTTGGGGCTGTTATTGATGCTCCTCTGCCTGCCAGCTGGGGAATGAGGAGGGGATGCTGGAGCCAAGGCTCAAAGCAGGAAAAGCCCACAGCCCTGCTGGTTTGTCCCCACTTGCAGAGGAGAGCGCGGAGGTCTGGGATTTCACAGGGAATTTGGCTTCTCTTTTCAGGTGGTCAAGTGGGTTTTGGGTAAAAGCAGACGTTGCATTAAAGAACAAGCAGAAAGCGTTGCTTGGCTCGGTGTTTATGCACTCTCACCTTTGGTTTTTCAGGATTATGTCATATTTAACCCTCAAAATCCCCATGAGTTTGTCAGCAACAGCAAAACCCAGGTGATATTTTACACATGGGTAAGTAGCAACGTGGGAAATTGTATTTCTGGTGCCGGGCGGGTCCTCAGGTGGCATGGGGGTTGCAACCTCGTGAGGTAGCGTGGGCTGCGGGGCCAGGCGTCTGCCCACAACTGGGGTCAGGGTTTGCTTTGCAGGTTTACCTGCTGCTCCCCACACTCTGCCCTCCCTAGACATGAAGGTGGTGTGAGCAGAGCATCTCTCCTCCTGCTCTCGTGCTGGGTCAGTCGCAGCCGTGGCAGCGATGCTCTCCATCTCTCCCATCTGTGCTTTCTCGTGGGTTCTTTTAGTTCCTTGTGCCAGCCAGCAGCTCTGGGGAGAGGAGCGGGTGGAGAAAGAGGGTATTTTGTGCTCTCTGGGAGGTCTTGGAGCCTTTTTGCCCCAGGAACCCTGCTTTGGGTCCCCACGGCACAGGGTCAGCGCCCAGATGATGGGGAAGGGACACGCTGGCACTGCAGTTACAAAACACTTGGATATTTTCTCATCTTTCCTCAGGGCGATGCCGGTTTGCAGTACAGCGTGCCGCTCCTGAGCAGGCAGGTGAGCATGGGGGGGACCACAGCACGTCACCCTCCCAGCCTTCCTCCTGCCAGCAGCGTTGTCTCTTCTCATCACCTTAAGCAAAAAAAGCCAGTGGCCACATCCCCATCCTGTCCCCCTGGTCTCCTGAAGGGACAAACCAGGACTGTCTGAGCTGAGGTCAAGCGGGGTTCTCTCTCCCAGAGATGCCCAACTGCATCTTCTCTGAGAGCTTCTGCTGCGATGGTCCTGCTGTGGGACAAGGGAGGGAACAGCACATGGAGGGACCAAGCAGGAGCATCTCTGCCTTGGGACAGGACAAGAGGGAATGGCCTCAAGCTCTGCCAGGGGAGGGTCAGGCTGAACATTAGGAAAAGTATTTTCACAGAAAGGGTCATTGGGCACTGGCAGAGGCTGCCCAGGGAAGTGGTTGAGTCACCTTCCCTGGAGGTGTTTAAGTGATGGGTGGATGAGGTGCTGAGGGACATGGGTTAGTGTTTGATAGGAATGGTTGGACTCAATGATCTAGTGGGTCTTTTCCAACCTGGTTATTCTATGATTCTAAGAAGTAAGAGCCAGCACCCAGGACAAATGCCCGGCCTCGCTGCTCTCTCTACAGACCTTCAAGAGTGTGGTGGGATGCTTCAGCCAGTCGGTTTTTCATTTTAACAACTCGCAAGCTCTGACAGGCACCTCAGCTGGGAAGCTGGTGGTGTGGGACGCGGTCGGGCCCCACAGCCCATCCAAGAAACCGTGGGCCAGGCTGCACAGCATGAAGGCCGTCAAAGTGGTGCCTGTGCAGGAGGAGAGCATCACTGTGCTCGTGGCGTTTGAGAGGTAACGGGACGCAGTTTTCAGCAGCTGTAGGTACAGTCCTTGGGCCAATCATGAGCCGCAACCACTTTCTGCTGTTTTAAGTCACTTGGCAGCATGTAAGAACCAGACAAACTCATGCAGCAAAGTGTTGTTGATGTATGAGACGTTGCTCCAGCTTTTTTTAAATTTGGCTGGGAGGTGGGAAAGGTTGAAAACTCCTGGTAATGTGTTTCCAGCTCTGCTGGCCACGGTCACAGAGGATCAGGGATGAGTCTTGCTCAGCCTCCTGGCCTTCACCGGCAGAGGGAGCAGACAGACACCAAATGCCTTGCCAGCCTTGGGGACAGGGCAGGGGACACTGCAGAGTTCACAGCAGAGCCTGCTGGTTTCTGCACAGCCCTGGAATATCCCCCTGCACACCCCTACAGGGCTCTTCTGATACACTTCTGCAGAGAAAAGAGGGAGAGATGCATTTCTTCTTGAGGATGCTTTCCAATAAATATTTGGGAGTTCTCAATCAGCGTGTTGATTAAAAGCTTTCCCTCCCTTGCAGCTGCGTAGTGACAGGCGATGTGAAAGGACGGGTTAAGTTCTACACTGGAGAGCTGAAGTTCCTCACCTGCTACAGACACAGCAAAGTGGGTCCCATTCGGTCCATCTCCTTCTCCCCGGCTGCTCCTGGTGCCTCCCCAGCCTGCTCTGCCTCCCTCACTGACAGCAGCCAGCCCTTCATTCCAAGGTGAGTGCCCCTTTAGAGAATCAGAGAATCACCAGGTTGGAAGAGACCCACCTAATCATCGAGTCCAACCATTGTTATCAAACACTAAACCATGTCCCTCAGCACCTCATCCACCCATCCCTTAAATCCCTCCAGGGAAGGTGATTCAATCCCCCTCCCTGGGCAGCCTGTTCCACTGCCCAATGACACTTTCTGTGAATTTTTTTTTCCTAATGTTCAGCCTAAACCTCCCCTGGTGGAGCTTGAGGCCATTCCCTCTCGTCCTGTCCCCTGTATATAAACCCAAGTTGTCTTCTGCAATCACCCTGCTGCTTGAGAGCTGGGGAGATGGTCAGCTGAGAGCTACCCCGTGGGTTTCAGTTTTGGCTGGAGCAGGTTTCAACCCCGTGCTTGGGCTTCTGGACAGGACAGACACATGGAGGCAGGACAAGGAGGGAATGTGCCTCTTTCTTCCCCTTCTCTGAGGATTTTCATGCTGGGGTTTTGTCCCACCTACCCAAAGAAGCAAGGGGATGTCCCCTGGGCAGCCCCTCTCTGCCCAAGCAGCACCCACGACTCTCCCCGTGGCTGCCAAAACCCAGCTGGGCTCCAGCCCATCTAAAATTCTGAACTTGCAGCGACGCCCTGGCACAGGCGAGAGAAGCATTAAGGGAGGCACGGAGATGATCAGCTTGTCCCGGGGTGCGCGGCTCCTCTGTCACGTCCCCGGCACACCAGGCAGCGCTAATGCTGAGCCTCCAGCTCTCGCTGAGCCCCTTAATCCCCCCGCTTCGCCCCCTCCCAGGGTTGGTGGCTATTTCCAGTTCGATTTTCTCATGGCTGGGCATGCTCCTTGGGGCAGCGATGCTGATGGAGCTGGGTTGCACCACATGGACTCGGGAGCTCGGGACACCCTCAGCCTGGCTGCTGGGCCCTCTCTGCCCCTCCATGTGATGTAGCTGTGCCTGAGGATTTATAGGAAGCCTGCGGGCCAGCTGAAGCTGTTCTGTGGCTTGATCCAGCCTGCAAAACATATGTCTGCCGCTCCTGTTAAGGCTCTCCTGGCAACGTCTGTCCTTAGGCGCATGTGTTTTCCGAAGAGCCACGTGGGACGGATTCCTCTCGGGCCTGGAGCAGCGCCCTGGGGAACGGTTTAGTTTTCCCTGCAGGTCTCTGTTGTCTCATCCCTCTCCCTGGGTCGCTGCTGCAGCTCCTGCAGTTGCTCTGGGCAGCACAAAAGGAAGAAAAACAGGGAGGAAACATTGAGCTGGTGGCGTCAGGTATGGCTGAAGAGCCCAGTGAAGGCCTTGCTGTCCCTCAGCCACTGATGAGAGGTGCAGCATCCTTCAGCGTCCAGGCCAGACGTGCCAAACACGAAGGCTGCACAGACCAGCTCCCCAAAGGGGCTGGAGTTTCCCAGCTGGTGCTGCCCACATGCTGCGTCTGGGCAGCTCTTAGATCTCCGTGTGGTCCTCTCTTGACCCTCTACTCTCCATCCAGACTCTCAGCCCTTGGGCAGGCTGACGACCGCACATATTTGTTCTGTAACGTGCCTAATTATTCAGATGCGATTCTGCACAGCGGCGATTATGCAGCCGGACCCTCTCTGCTGCGCTGCGGCTGAGCGAACAGACAGGCAGCTGCTCTGTCTCCGGCACAAGTCTGAAACTGTCCTCTGACCTTGTCCTCGGCAGCGTGGTTGACATGGAGCCACTGACAATGGTGGCATGGAGACACGTGAAAGGACTATTCAGAGCATCCTCAATCGCTCGTTTGTCTGTCTCACACACCAGTGACTTGCAAACGGCAAAAGCTACCCAGATGTCATTCATCTTCTGGCTTGCCTACCCAAGTAGAAAATGGAACTGGCTTCAGTGTCTTCCCTCAGAGATTTACCAGGTCATGAATACAAAGTGCCACCTGCCTCCCAGGTCAAGAAGCGTTTGCATATTGCGTATCACAGAATATAAGTGATCGTCCAACGAAGTTGCCAAAAAGAGACTAATGTGTCACATAGCTCGGAGGGACGTGAGCCAACCGGTCTGATTCATCGAATTCTGTTTTTCTCACACTAAACAGGAACTTTATCCTTTCAACCTCTGACGCAACCGTGTTCCACGTTGCAACAGAGAAGACAAACTTTGAAAAACTCCTGGAAGAGGCGAAGGGAGCTGTGAATGCCATCGCGTGCCACCCCAGGCAGGCCCTCCTTGCTGTGGGGAGTCGCTGCGGGCTGCTGAAGGTGTGGGACTACCAGCAGAACAAATACCTCATTAGCAGGATATTCGTGGGGACAGGCATCCAGTGCTTGTCCTACGACCCTGAAGGTATCGCAGCCTCATGACCTCCTCATGTGCCAAGCTGTGGGTTTCCCAGGAGGAGCAAACATGGTTTTTTGATGTGCTTTTCAGGTTATTTGCTGGCTGCTGGTTTTACCGATGGAAGCGTTTACATTCTAGATGCCATTTCCCTTCTGTCCAGCTGCAAAGAGTTCAAGTTCTCCCGAGGTCCTGTGACTCATATGAGCTTCTCTCATGATTCAGAGTACCTCGCAACCGCTGTAAGCTTGTTTTTTCCTCTCAGTGATTCACATGAGCTGCTCGTGGTGCAGCTTTCGGTGGGGCTGGGAATTACTGGACATCCTGCGAAGCAGAGGGCTGTCCCTCCCAGGGGCTTTGTGACTCTGAAAGGCTTTTCCTGGCTTGAAGAGTCACTCTGTAAAAACGTCACCGATCCCAGCTGCTCCACAGATCTGCTGCTGGCAGCATCCCATCGCTCGCTTTTAGTGGCAAATCTTAGCTCCGCATCCGTCTGTAGAAAAAGCTGGAGCAGGGGTTTCCTCCTGGCTGCTGCACCATAAAGTGCTGGTGCTCCCTTGGTGCCACATCTCGGAGCAGATGTGTCGAGGCAGCTTTGGAGCGGTTTGGCACAGAGCTTGTAGCAGCTGGTGGTGGTCTGTGCAAAGAAAAACATTCCCTGCTTCATGCACAGATGCCGTAGAGTCGTAGAATCACTAGGTTGGAAAAGATCTTGGAGATCACAAAGCCCAACCGTGTCAGGGCACAGCAGTGGGAAGCATCTCCCCTGTTATTTCTGGGGAGTCGCTGAGCTCAATTTACTGCTCCTCTGCCCTTCGGCCAGCCGGGATGCTCCAGCCCCTCTGGAGCAGCTGCCCAAATCTGTCTGACCCTGTGTTTTATCCTGGCTGTGGCTCCAACCCTACTGCTGGGACTCCCAAAACTAAACAAACCTTGGGGCGGCAAAAGCTGCCTGTCACCATCCAGGGGATCATGGACCTCTGACCTTTGTGCTGTCCTTCCAGGATGAGGAATACGTGGTTACTGTTTACAAGAGAGTCCTGCAAACGGGGAGCAGATGCTGGCAACACCTAGCAGGGCTGCAGTCCCATTACAAACCCATCCGGAGCCTCCTCTTTGGGGTCCATTTAGACAGCAACAAGCCCAGGCTGCTGAGTCTCGGGGAGGACCGGCAACTGGTAGGTCAACGCGAAAGTCTGAAGAGCTTTGCGGTTAATTGGGAGGCTGGACAAGAGCATGGGGGAAGACTCAGTCTTTGGTTCTGCAGCTCCTAACCCCATCAGCTCTGTCACAGGGGGTTGTTTCTCAGCCTGGTCTCTGCCCAGGGCTGAGGCTCTGCTACTGCGGGCTGATCACCCCGGCTGCTACGAGAGATGAAAGATCCAGTTAATCTGTAAGGTCCTGGGTGCTGGCAGGCCACAAGGGAGTTGCTGTTTTCTTGTCTCCTCTCCAGGTTGAATATGACCTGAACAGAAGCAGCAAGGGCTGCTTGGTGGTCTTGAACAGGACTCGGATAGAGCAGTTCGCCGTGCCCCTGTGCTTGGCCTGGTACCCACAGCTCAGCACCGAGTCCTTTATCCTCACTGCCAATAACTGCTACAAAATGAAGCTCTACAACACAACAACCAAAATTTGCAGGTAGGTTCAAGCCTATCGATGCCTGAGATCCCCATCCTACCGTTCTCCTATAATTCCTGCCCTACTCCCATCCTCGAGCGTGTGTTTGTCCATCCATAACACAGACCTCAGGATGACTCCAGGGCCCCAGATTGCTCCATCCTTGTGTCCGCTCTGCTGTTCACTAACATGTCATCTGGTAAGGCTGAGGCTGCAAGTAGGTCTTGGTCTGCCAGCATTTTGAACTTGAGATGCAGCTGTTGGACATCAAATGGAGAGATGGGACTCCACAAGAGCAAAGCACAAGGACTGAATGATCCCTGGGTGCTAAATTAATCTCTTAGCCTCAGTGCGGCCACTTCTAGCGAGGGACTCTGTCCTATCCTGTCCTCTCAGCCACTAGTATGAAGCCTTCACACCCAGAACACCTCGCTGTATCTGCCCATCCTCACACACAGCAGCCATTCAGAGAGGGGAAAATGTTTTCTATGCCCTAGAATGGATGAAAATATTGTTTGCCTTTAGAAAGACCCTTTTGGGACCAACCTATGGTTCCCCATTGGAGAAGATACAAATCCTCCCAGCAACAAACACTGCAGACCCGCGGATACGCCATCTGGTTTACATTACAAAGGACAAGGTACGGAGCCCCAGCTCTACAGGAGACCCAGCGTGTAGAGCTGGTGGTCCCTGGGCCAATTTCACCACAGACAAACCAAGCTGGTCCTGTCTGAGAGCTGAACGAGCTCCAGGGAGGAGGATGCGGCGCTGCTCCAGCGTGCACCCCTCCCGCAGGATCTCCAGCCTTCTCAGACCCCCTCTTTCCTTACAGGTGGGCTTGCAGATTTTGCCTATTGATGGCAACCCCCACAAGTCCTCAGCTTTCATTTGCCACCCGGGTGGTGTCTCTGACCTTGCGAGCTCCTACGACGGACGCTACATCTTTACAGCAGGCGGGGGTGACTGCACCGTGATGAAATGGGAGGTCAACCTGAAGTGAGTACTGCAGGAAAGAGAAAGGGGTCTTGTTAAGGCTTCCCACAACTGCTTGGTCTGCACAGCTGAAGCAAATGTTCCCCAGCTTTTACACTGAGAATAGAACCTTGTGTCCTAAAAGGTCTCTGTGTTCAGAGGAGTCAAAATCAGGTCTCCCAGCTATTTCTGCAGTTACCCTGGTGTGTGGAGTGCTGTTTCTTCTCAGTGCTCCCTGGAGTGTGGGTCCTTTTGGGGCTGATAATCAAGCCCTACAGCTCTGTTGTCCTTTCACAACACCTTGTCTCAGACCAGGCCAGCAAACTGTATCTGGCAGGGAGGGTTCATGAGGTGGAGGACAGGTCCCAGTGCTCGTGCAAGCAGGAGACTCATTGTGNCGCTACATCTTTACAGCAGGCGGGGGTGACTGCACCGTGATGAAATGGGAGGTCAACCTGAAGTGAGTACTGCAGGAAAGAGAAAGGGGTCTTGTTAAGGCTTCCCACAACTGCTTGGTCTGCACAGCTGAAGCAAATGTTCCCCAGCTTTTACACTGAGAATAGAACCTTGTATCCTAAAAGGTCTCTGTCTGTGTTCAGAGGAGTCAAAGCCAGGTCTCCCAGCTATTTCTGCAGTTACCCTGATGTGTGGAGTGGTGCTGCTGTTTCTTTTCAGCGCTCCCTGGAGTGTGGGTCCTTTTGGGGCTGATAATCAAGCCCTACAGCTCTGTTGTCCTTTCACAACACCTTGTCTCAGACCAGGCCAGCAAACTGTATCTGGCAGGGAGGGTTCATGAGGTGGAGGACAGGTCCCAGTGCTCGTGCAAGCAGGAGGCTCATCGTGAGCTGAAAGGAGCATGAGTTGAGGCTGGCAGCATCCCTGCTCAGCTTTGGGGGCTGCCAGGTCCTGGAAACCTGGCCTGCAGTGGAGTTTATTAATAGGGGAGGCTCATGCCCTGTGCTCACACAGGCTCTCTGAAAGCCCTAGTACGTGCCACACTGGGGATGGTGACATGGCAGGGGTGTCAGCCCAGATTGCAGCTACCTGCCAGGGCCCAGGTGGTGGCTGAAGCAGGAGGGACACTCTTTTGAGGGCGCTTTACTTCCCCTCCGTGTGATGAAGTCACATTGTCCCTACAGGGCAGTTAAGCCAGCAGACCTCACAGTGTGGGAAATGGAACCCAAATGGTACGAGGCTGAGCAGAGGATTTTCTGGTCCCTGCAAGGGCCTGGCCAGTGTGATTGGGGGGTTATCAGAGTTAGGCAGGGGATCAGAGCAGCGGCGCTGGCTGCAGGAGGAGCAGACGGGCGGCTTCTCATCCAAAAGTCTCTGCTCTCCAAATGGGGTAGGCGAGCATTTGCTAGGAAATCCTCCCTGCGTTTGAAGACTGGATTTAGGACAAGCCACCTTAATCCTATAAAGCTTTGCTTACATGAGTAAATGGACTGCAGTAAACGGGGTGGCTGGAGGAGCGGAGGCTGCCTTTGCAAATGAGGATTTCCAGGCTCTGGCCCGGAGCGTCAGCGATAAACCCTGCCAGGTTTCTTCTGCGAGCGTGCGATGTTCCTCTGCCAGCTCCCTCGGGCAGCGGTGCCAGCCGCGTGCTCCCACATGGCAGGCAGGCGGTGCAGCAAAGGCAGGAGATATATCTTGGATTCTTTGCGTGTCAAGGGCTAAAGCCGCGTGTTGCGGTGCGTGTGCAGGGCAGAGGGCTCTCCCCTCAGGACTGCGGCTGGTAGATACGCGTGTGCATCAAAAGGGAGCAGGTAGCTACAAACGAGCTGAAAACTGCCAGACCAGCGCAAAGCGCCTTCACCTTCACACTTCAAGGACTGGGAAGGATGCTTAGCCCGTGTTGAAGAGAGAAAGGTTAGATAGCACGGCACGGGCTGTCAGTCTGTGGCTGAGTTTTTTTATCCTGCGCGTCACCCCTACTAGCACAGAGCACATCTCCAAGTTTCTGCAAAATCAACCCTACAGGGGTTCACTTTTAGCCCTTGCTCCTATTTTTGTGCTTTTGGAATGTACCTGTGAAGCGCCATCGTCCCTCACCTTCCCAGGGCAAAGACTTCGTGGTTAAGACATGCAAAATGTGTAAAACATTTCTTGCAGGTACTGCTTGCTCAGGGGAAAACCCAAAGGCTGCTGAGCCAGCTCACCTTCATGTGCCAAAAGAAAGGAAACCTGGGTGGGAAAGCAACGGGCTTATTTATTTTTCTTTTCCACTTTGTGTGGCTTAAGCAGTCGGGGGTCAGAATAAGCAACGTTTTAAGGAAGGCAATAGAATATAAATGATCCTTCTTTATAATGCTTGGCCAGGGTCCAGGCAACATTGAATTTCTATGTAATTTGTTTTCAGAGCGAAGCTCTTGATGAGCTAATTATAATTTTATTGCTGCTTCTGGCATCTTGTGCATCTCCACTGTGTTTAATACCCAGATAACTTAATTATGAAAAAAAAAGCATGAAGCTTGCAAAAAATCCCAGTGGCAGCGGCGCTGGAGAGGTGTGTGCGAAAGCTGCAGCCTTGCCGCCAGGCGTGGGGTGTTATGTGGCAATGCTGCCCTGTGATTGCACCACCAGGCTTGGTTTCCTTATTCGTCTGCACGAGACGAACGGATTCTTTTGGCTCCAACTGGCTATGAAGTCGAAACAAAGAGGTGGCACTCGGATGCTTTTGGTTTAATGTAGACTGCACCTGCCACACAGGCACCCGCTACAGCAGAGGAAATAGGGTAAGGGATTGCGCTGAGTTATAGGGGAAGAATGTGTTAGATGAAGGGACGGGGAGCTTAGGTTTGTGCGGTTTCTTGCAAACACCAAGCTCCAGCCCTCTCTGCGCGTTCAAAATGCTGATCTAGCTAATTCATCTCCTCCAGTGTCTCTATAAGGAAGCAGAAAAGCTAAATACCAGACACCAAGCTCAAGTCCATGGAAAAGCTCCTGGCTCCCAGCCCTGTGCTCATTCCACTAAACAAGAGGACCATTCAGTAATAATTAATTCCCACACTGTGCTATTGTATGTAAAACCTGGGTATGAAATATGCTGTAGAAGTGCAGGCTGATGATAGAATTGCACACGGTTCAAGGCAATGCTTTTCTTTCCTGAATTCTGAGACTCAGGGGTTTTATTTATTTATTGTAAGTGTCTGTGAACAATGACTAGAATGGGAAATGCGAGCTCTCTCCTCACATGAACCCTTCCTGTACCTTCTCTCCTCTGCTTCTCCCAGTGCCTTGGATGCTGCTGCTTCCCTGGGTGGGGAGGACTTGATCCCATTCTACAACCAACTGGATGGTGGCAGAGAAGGCGAATTCTTCAGGGTAATTATGCTCACCGTGAATGCTCCTTTGCAACATCTGGTTGGGGTTTAAGATTAATTTATACAGGCCTGACATTTCTTTATTTCTTGTCCCGCTCGCCTTTGACAGCAATGTCCTTGATATGCCCGTTAGTAAATCTCAAAAGGAGCCTTATCTTCCGTGCCTGTTGGTAACTGAACTTTATAGTATCTTGTTTGAATCCCTCACAGGAACTGGAAGACTATTTTTACTATGCGCAGCTGCAGAGCCAGGGGATTGACACGATGGAGACCAGGCAGGTGTCAACGCACATTCCCTTGGAGGAAATTCCTTCTGTAATGAGAGCAATGGGAGTTTATCCATCAGAGAAAAAGGTCAGTCAGTTGCTTTTTGTTGTTGTTGTTATTAATAGAAGAATGAAAATGATTGTATTTACCAAGTGTCCTGAGGGCCGGATTCTGATTGTTGTTACTCTTGATGACTCCAGAGTGTTTTTGCTGCCTCTCAATGTATTTAACCTGATCTGCATCAATGCAGAGTGGTCAGAATCTGGCAGCAAATTCCTCAAAATAGTGATTCCTCATCAGGGAGCTGGAGAAGCACAGGGGCAGGCTGAGCAAACCCAGACCCAAAGATGACCTCAGGGTCTTCTGGAGGTTGAGTGCTCTGCAGAGAGGTGGGTTTCGTCAGGAGAGCTACTGGGAAAGCTGAGGAATAGCTTTTCCTTTGGCTCCCAGGGGCAGCAGCTTCCAGCTTTCTGCAGTCCACAGTTCTCTGTGTGCATGCACCATTGTGCCTGGTCTCTCTGTGACTGCTGCTAATGTCTTGAGCTGCTTCACGTGCTGCCCAAGGTTGGTGGCCATGGGCTGAGTCCCCCCAGGTCAGATGGAGATTCAACCAGGGTGTCCTACGTGTTACCAGTGGCAGTGGGAATGTCCAGCTCCCTGCAGTCACTCCTGGGGACGGTGACAGAGCCTCGTCTTCTTGTTCTGCCTGGGACTGATGGAAGAATGATTCTAGAGGGAGGCAGCACCTTTTATCTGCACGGAACTTAAAGCTCTTTCATAACTCATAAACTCTGCAAGAAGCCCTCTCTGAGCTTGCCTTTCAGGTTGCAGTAGCGGAACTTCCTATCGGACATTTCTCAAGAGCTTTTTAGCTTCAAATTTTACAGCAAAGACAAGTGATTTAATAAGGGTGCTGCTTCTTCCTCTGTTGTGGCAGTTCCTACAAGGCAGTTTGTAGTGGTTATAAACCTCATCTATAAGGCTGTAACCTGGCAAAAGGGTAATTATCTTAGAATCATAGAACAACTAGGTTGGAAGAGACCCACCAGATCATTGAGTCCAACCATTCCTATTAAACACTAACCCATGTCCCTCAGCACCTCGTCCACCCGTGCCTTAAACCCCTCCAGGGAAGGAGACTCAACCCCCTCCCTGGACAGCCTCTGCCAGTGCCCAGTGATCCTTTCTGTGAAAAAAAGGTCACATATACAAAAAAAATTTACTTCAAGGAGATTTAACTAACAGCCTCTTTGCACCAGCTCCGGCCCTTCAGCACAGGAGGGGTTCTCCCTGGGGAAGCAGAACATCGCTGTGCTCCCTTCATCTTTGTGCGGGGGAGGCTGCATTTGTCTCTGGTATTTGTACAGGAGCCCCACGGGCTGCTGAGACAGCGCTGTGAGTCAGTGCCACCCCATCTGCCCGGGGAAACTCTCTGCCAGGCGAACCAGCAGATGGGAGGCAGGACCTTTGCCACCACCTAACAGACTCGCTTTGTAGGCCCTGCAACCAGCAAATGTTTGTCTAAGCTGAGGCTGCTTTGCCCTTGAGCCACGCCGTGGTGTTATCCCCTCCTATTTGCTAGATCTTTTCCTTGGCTCATTAAGTTTTTGCCTCTTGGGGACGTATTCCCCTGGCAAACGCCTCTGGAAGAATAACTGTTCAACCTCCTCTGCCCCAAATCAAAATGAAAATAGCATTTCAGGCATGGAAACGGAGGTGCTGAGCTGCCGTTAAACCAGGCAACCTACAAGCTGCTTCTCGAAGCAGGCAGGACAGCATTAAAATCCAAAGAGAAAGTTCATGTCTCTCCAGAACGCTTTAATAAAGGAAAAAGCAGGAGGGAGAAAAAGCAGCTTGGGCAGAGTAGCAAAGCTTCGGGGAATTGGTGGTTTTCTTGTGTTGTTCGGTGGAGCTGATATAAAACCTAATTCCAGATCGGCCAGAGCTGTGTAAAAATGACTGTTCTTGCCTGGCCTGACATTTGCTATGGGAAAAATATAAGGCTGAGGTTTCCCCTCTTCCCTGGGCTTCATTCAGTGGAAAAACTTGTGACACAAGGACAAAGGCCTAAGGCTGAATGCAAAGTCCTCCCCGGGGAGATCTTGCATCAGCTTCTCTTTCTGGAGAGCAGCAGGCTTGGTTCACTTTGGCACGGGGACTTCTCC
>WAAB01008718.1:15005-30389 GCA_013389865.1 Piaya cayana
GTGGGTCTCTTCCAACCTGGTGATTCTGTGATACACCAGACACAGGATTGGGGAAGGGAAAGCTTGCTTGTGCTGAGCAGGGTGTGTTTATACGGACTGGTTATGTCAGGGCTTCCATGCGTGTACTTCTGCAATATATTTACTGGTTTGTGGTTTACCTGCCCGCTGTCCCCAGAGCAGAGAGGCAGCTGCGGCAAAGGTGCCAGTAACAGCTGCACCGTCATGAGAAAACAGAGGAAATCCAAAGTGACAATGGATCCGCTACCCTGCCTTTACCTAATATTGTCACAGAATTGTAGAATAGTTCAGATTGGAAGGGATCTTAAAGATCATCCAGTTCCAAACCCGATGGGATGGGGTAGGAAGGGACATGTCCCGCTAGATCAGGCTCCCCAAGGCCCATCCAACCTGGCCTTGGACACCTCCAGGGATGGGGCAGACACAACACGCAACTGTGGGTTCTGTCCATCCTCAGCTGCTGAGTGCGAGCTCACTACTGGGAGATGGTCGTGGCATCTGAGGCACCAGTACATGCAGCATCGTTGACATTCACAAGATCAGAAACTGGATTGATGCCCTTCAAAAATGACACATGTGACAATTTGTCTTGCCTTGATCTATAGATTGAAGACATGATCAACGAAGTAAAATTCAGCAAGTACGCAGATACTGGAGAACAAGTGACACAAATCAGTTTGGGGGATTTTCTGAAACTTTACATAAATCATCGACCCGCGTTCGGCTTGTCGATAAAGAAAATACAACAAGCGTTTCAGGTTCTTGGTTATGATAATGAGAATGGAGACAAAGTTATTGACAGAGGAGACTTACTGTTGCTGCTTCAGTGCCGAGGTGAGTTATTTCTTTTCTAATATTAGTTTTATGCCTGCTAGTTCTGCCTTCAATTTCAGAACGTATTCACTGCAGCAAAAAATTAATCTGGATCTATAGCTTGGTAAGCAGGGCAGGCGTGTGGAGCCACGTGTTTTAACATTTTAAATTGAATAATCACATCTGTTGTCTCCACTGCACTTCTTTTACTGCTCTGGAAACCTCTGTTGGCCTGAGGTATCTTGTCTATCAGATTACAAGCGTGGATCTTCACAAATTGTATCCTTCTTCCAGAAAACTTTCTCTCCGCATCACTGTGCTCTCTCTCCCAGTCACACACTCTTCAGAAAGGTGGTATAAAAGTGAAAAGGAGGGGGACAAGAAAGAAGGGATTAAATTGGTCATTCCTGGAGTGAATGTATGTGTGAAAGACTGAAAGGATAGGATGGTTTAGTTCAGCTGAATCAGAGGGAAATATAAATGCAGGTATAAATATTTGTGTGGCTTATGCTGTAGAGAGGGAAATAACAAGCTTTTGTTGCCTTGCTCCTGTCGCAAAAGCAGGGAGCGTTCAGTGCAGCTAAGCTTTAAAACAGGTACATCACCTGGAAAACTCCTTGCCACAAAGATCCTTGGAAATCAAGGATTCATCCGGTGTGAGAAAGGTTAGTTATTTATATGCATGGTGTGAACAGCCATAAATAGATACAGCAGACGGAACAGTTTCATAACCGATCTATAACTTTGTGCCTCAGGGCATGAGCCAGCCAATAACTGCGAACAAGTGCTATGTCCAGGTTATTCCAGGATACTAGATCAGGCCTTCCCCGCACCCTCCTCTTTCTCCTCTGTGTGGAAATGGCTGCGGCCATGGGCACGGGGTGACACGGACTGTGATCTGCCCCGTGCCAGGAGTTCTTCAGTGGGAAGCTCAAGCACCTGCAAATGCAGCGTAGCCTAAAGAGCTGTCTGCATCAGAATTTCTCTCTTTGATTAGTATTTTTACTCAAAATACAATAAGCAAGAACAATTTTCCTTAGGATCAATATATGTCGGGATCATGCTTTTCAACTTGTGATGTGTCTATCTCAGAGAAACCAAATCCTCTTTCAAGCTCTCCTGTTTTGTTTGTACGCTGTTCGTGCTCCAGTTGCCTTCCAGTTTTTGTGCTAATGATCCTGTAACCCAAGAGGTTGTTTTGTTGCCTACAGGAGAGCGTATGACAGAGGATGAGCTGGCGCGGTGTCTGACCACCCTGCTGGGCAAGCATCCCGAGGGAGGAGGATCAGAACTGGACATCTATGATTCCTCAGGTACCAGATTAGCATTCCACACAGCACAGAAGCAGGATTGCTTCAATTCCCAAACAGAATAAAGAGAAAACCCATTACCCTGTTATGCCAAGATCTGTCAAAACCCACTCAGATGGGGTTGTGAAAATAGTCACAGAGCTATAGACTGTCCTTCATCCACGCAGCAATCGCATGGCTGTATCTAAAAATAAATGAACAATGAAATATAAATGGGACCTGACAAAATAACATTGTTGTTTATCTGCTGGCTTGGAACTGAAATTAGAAACACCCAGCGGAAGGTTTATATGCCAAAGTCCACAGGCAAAAAAGGAATCCTACAATATGCAAATGACAGTGTTGATTTCATCCAGGCGGCAATGCCCATTGTAATGAAGCTGTTGATAACTACTGCATTTGCTTACAATTTATGTCCCAGTCCCCACCAGTCTAGAACAGCAAATTACAGTGTTGATTTTAGCCAAGTGGCATTGCCCATTGTAGTTGGAACTGCTGGTAAGCGCTACATTTTTGAACAATTCCTGTCCCAGTTCAAACCAGTCCAGAATGGCATCTGGTTAAGGCCATCGGCGACGGGCTGCACATGGCAGAGCTGCAGCTCCTGAAGGGAACTGCCTAGCACTGGAAAGGAACTTGGAAATCCCTTAGTTCCTTGGGATTCTAAAATCATGTCAAATCGCTGGGGTGCAGAAGTTGGCCCCTTGAGCCTTCCAAGGCAGGGACCTACTGCGAGCCTCACCAATTCCACAGATTTGATCCCTGAGAGGAACGCATCAAGTCTTGAGCTAGGAAGCCAATATTTTTTCATGATGACTACTTAATAAATCTTTAAAATAATTCTATCCACTTACTATTGCTTATAAATTTTACCATTTAGCCATTTTCACACTGCTAACATGTTTTTTTTTTGTGGTGTTGTTATTGCTCTCCAGGTGCAGCAGCTTTGTCTGAAGAAGAAATTCCAGAGGAAATCACAGCAGAGATATTCGTTGCTGACATTCTTGGCTTACCTATTGCTGGACCAGAAAAGAACAACTGAAAAAAAAAAATAAAGAGATGAATCTTTGGTCTACAAAGACACAGACACATAACTGCCACAGAGCTTTCTGCTCATTCAAAGCTTTCTACTTGTTCCCACTTTCCACAAATATCTTCAAAATTTGTATTTTGGGCTTACTAAAAAGCAAAGATCACATAATTTGATATTAATAAAGCTACAGCATAAGCCCCTGGTTTAGCACATGCCACAAACCTATGTAGGGAAACACTGGAGTGGCTGTAAAGAGTGAGGCAGTAGTAGTCTCCTTGCACTGACCACTCCGTCTTTGGCTGGAACCTTCCTAGAATTCATTTCAGGTGGGTTTATGCCAGATGTAGTCTATTTTCATTATCTTAAGGTGGTATTTATTTGTGTAACCTGGCAGCAAAAGAGCGATGTAAAAGTATTGTATTGATTAAATGCAGTGATAAATGTTGTGTACAAAACACTTGGATGGATTAGAAGAGATTTGTAATTATAAATCTGACGGACCTTGGGAAAGAAAGGAACGCTGTGCGATACATTAAACCCAGGCTTCCGTTTGGGCCTTTAAAACTTGCTTTTCCTTTCTGAAAGCAGCAGTTTCAATTAATAGCGTGATACCAACGGGATGTTGTTTGTATAAACAGCATAATGAGGCTGATAGGAGTTTGCTGTACAGAGATGGGTGAAGTGCTGTTGAACACGCTTCCTTCGTTACATCGTCCCCGGCATCAATTTGAATAATAACGTGGGCCCTCACGACGCGTTCCTCTCAGCAGCAGCGTTTGTTAAACAGAGATGGCTGTAAGGGACTCCGAAAGTACCTGTGGTTGTGCGATTAGTACAAAGAGCGAGGTGTGCACCAGATATGAGTTAATGAAAGAGTCTGATGGCCCTGGGACCATGGCGCAGCAGGTGTGTGGTAGCAGAAACTCCCTAGAGAGCATCGCTCCCACGTACCTCTGCCTATTTACTCATAGGATCGTGTGCTTGTACGGATCCGAGTCCAGCAGCATCACAGCCCGAGCACAGCGGGTGTGCGGCAGCAGAAACTTTGCGGGGAGAATTGCTCGTGTGTAACTCTGCCTCTTTAGGAGGTTTTTGTGTACTGTGAATCCGAGCCAGAGCAGATCTGCAACTTCAAACCATGGGTGTTACTGGCATTATCTTAGGCGGCTGATAACATCCCCGCTCTGTTACCTCTCTTGTCCCTCACCTCGTTTCCCCCCTCTTGCTCCCTCCCCATCCCCTGCTCCCTCATTCCTTCCCCGTCCTCATAGCTCCCATCCTCCTCCCTTGCCTCCCCACTCCCCTTCCCCATTCTCCCTCTCTGACCCCCCTGCTTCCTTGACCCCTCTGCACTCCCCAGCCTCCTCCTCCCTTGCCATCCCATTCCCCTCTCTGTCCCCATCCTCCTCTCTCTGTGTCCCCCCTCCTCTCTCTCCCCCCCCCATCAAATAGTCCCCCCTCTCTCTGTCCCCCTCCTCTTTCTCTTTCCCCCCTCCTCTCTCTGTCCCCCCTCCTCTCTCTCTGTCCTCCCCTCTTCTCTGTCCCCCCTCCTCCTGTTCCCCCTCTTCTCTCTCTGTCCCCCCCCTCTGTCCCCCCATCTTCTCTCTGTGTCCCCCCTCCTCTCTCTCTGCCCCCCCGCCCCTTTTCTGCCTCCCTCTTCTCTCTCTGGTCCCTCTCTGCCCCCTCCTCATCCCTTTCTGCCCCCCCTTCTCTTCCCTTTCTGCCTCCTCTCCTCCCTTTCTGCTCCCTTTCCCCCCCTTTCTACCCCCTCCTCCTCCTTTTCTGCCCCCCCTTTCTGCCCCCCCTCCTCTCTCACTGCCCCCCTCCTCCCTCTCTCTCCCCCCTCCCCCTCCCCCCGCGCATGCGCAGAGCGGGTCCCGGCCGGGCGGGCGGAGCCGAGCGCCGGGAGCGGAGCGAGCATTGTGCGGGCGGGCGGCCGGACCCACGGACACCGCGAGGCAGCGCCGCGCTCCCCGCCGCCCCCCTTCCCCTCCCCTCCCTCCCAGCGCCATGTCGGGCCGGTCGGTGAGGGCCGAGACCCGCAGCNTGGGCTGGGCAGCCGCAGCCCCGAGGTTTAATATTTCCTTAAAAAACCCCAAAAAACAGCATCAAAACCAGCCCGAGAGTTTATTTTGTGTGGTTCCACGTGTATTTCTGCCCCCCTGCCGCCTCCCCTGGCGCGGTTTGGCTCCCGCAAAACGCTCCCTGGGAAGGAGCGTGTAACTGCAGCTGGAATTCGGGTTAAATTATATAATTAAAGGTTGTGTCCCCCCCCCATCAAATAATTCCCATTTGCGAGGGCTTAAACGCCTTTTGTGATTTTCCCGCTTTTGTCTTTTTTTAAAAAATATTACTTTCTCCTTCTGCTTTTGTTAGGAAAAACAACGTGAGGTGGTGAAACAATACAGTGAAACAGTCTCTGGGATGCTTGGAACAGGCAGTCCAGGGGGTTTGGGTGGGATAAAGAGGTGTGAGACTCGTTGGGATGGGATAAAGAGCAGGGAAACTTAAACGGGATGGGATAAAGGGCAGTGGGACTCATTGGGATGGGGTGAAGAGCAGTGAGCCCCAAGTGGGATGGGATAAAGAGCAGTGAGATCCAAGCAGGCTGGGATAAAGAGTGGTGAGACTCAAGAAGAGTGGGATAGAGAGCACTGAGACTTGTTTGGATGGAGTAAAGAGCAGTGAGACTCAAGCGGGATGGGATAAAGAGCAGTGAGACTCAAGACAGACTCTTTCTTCCCCAGGTTGGCTGTTCAGTAGTCTTTGTGCGTGTACCTTGAAATACTTTAAACAGTTGAAATCCACAAGGGAAACCCCCCTGGGTTTGTATTAATCTGCGCGACTTTTTTTGTTTTTTAACCTGTTAAAATAAAGGAGGGCACTTTTATTGCAGTCCGCAGCTAACGATTCGCTTTCGTGCCAAGCGAAATACAGAACTGAACGTGCGTTGTGCAAGTGAAACGGTTTGTTGGGTTTTAAATGGCCTTGAGCAGATGAATGGGCTCGTTAGCTTGAGCCGGACAAAGAACCGGGACGTGTGTCCAATAACGCAGGGCACGAGATGGGGATTTCAAAGAATCCGGCCATTGTGTAGGGAGCCCGAGCGGCCCGAGCACTGCAGTTCTGTTGGTTTCAGGAACTCTCTTCGGCTCCGGCAGTGTTTTTAAGTGGTGTTTGCTGACTTGGTGGGCTGGCTTTGAAGGTCAGAACAATGTATAGTGTTGTGACAGGACTTCAGTTCAAACAGGAGCGTCGTTGGATGTCTGGGGCTATGATGTCTGTAGGTATTTCATTCATGAGTGCAGCGTATTTCCTTTGAATCCTAGTTGGCAGATTTCAGAGAGGAGCAGAGGCAGAAGCTTGGCCATTCAACAAAATGTATAATTTATTTATTTTTTTTTCCTTGGCAAGGGCTCTCTGCCATCATGTCAATTGCTGTGGTTTCTCTATAGAACAGCAATCTTACGGTATAAATAGATTTTGTATGGTTTAACTCTCCTGAGAAGCAGCTTGCTTTAAGGGGTTCTTGTACAGAATCACGCAGTGTTGCTTTTGATTCTTGTCAGATGTGTTCTTACGGCTTTTTGTGTGCGCATCTCATGAATATTGACATAAGCCATTTTTCTTATTTTTAAAGGAATCGTAATTTGAAGGTGAATCTCACGATTCCCCCCCGCCTGCAGTCGAGTACAGTGGGAAATTAGCAAGACAACCTCTGTGTCTTGTGGTTTAAATGTTTTGAGAAGAGTTGGCTTGTTAAATTGGACTTTACACACTAGCATCTTCCGAAGAGCCACATAGGCAATTTCCAAGTGTGCAGTTTTATTTGCATAATAGGAGCAATTTGTTGCCATCCACAGCTCTTCTGTGGAAATGCAGTCACTGGAGATTAAAATACCTCGTATCCAGTGTTTCACAGAACGGAGTTTTCTGAGACTTGTGAGCTTGGCACGCTGCGTGCCGGAGATTGGGTAGAGAGGCAGACTGAACCGTAAACTCTTTGGAGCGGACAGTGGCTGCGATGTGTGCTACCCAGAGCTCTTCTGATCTGTGAGGTGTGCAGCAGCCTTGCTGAGCAATAATTACCGAGTGCCTGCACTGCCACGTCTGTGAATGTGCCTATTGGAAAGCACTTTCCGTCAGCGCAGACTTTGTTCCTCAGAAAATACGCGTTCTTTCTCAGACAGTGAGCCCTTTGATGCAGGTACTCTATCTCCATGTGTGTTTGTAGAGCGCCCGGTGCTTCTGGTAATACTGGAACTTAGTAGTAAACAGTGCAGCTGTTACATTTTTTTTTATCTCGAGATTAATGTAACCGTATCTCCTTTGTTTATAACACTCTCCTGAATGAGTATCTATTTCAGAAAACACATAGCACGTGTCTCGCAGATAACGTGGTTGTGTTGTATTTGTGTGGCAGAAATGTTGAGTTTCCACGCCTGTGAGGGTAGTTCTGCTTTTTTTTTAAATTTTAATAACAGTCCTTATAATTTTTCTTTCTGTTTTACAAAGTCCCCTGAGATAAATTTATCTCAATGAATTGTGAAAGCTACGGGGTTGTTCTTTGTCTTTATAGCTTGATGGGTATGCACAGATTTTAAATGGGTTCTCAAGGAGAGTGGGGCAAAAACTCTTGTGCCCTCAACCAGCATTAGAAAAATGATGGAAATGCTCTTGTTTCGTAAAAGCCTGGTTTATTAAATGAAAGAAAATGCAGACATTTAGTAAAAGACAAGTAATGGGCAGGAGGCAAGCGTAAGTGGTAGGACTTCTTGGGAGGCAGTGGAATAACTGGCATGGGTTTGTGGCACGGCTGAGCTCTTGCTCAATGCGTGAACCTTTAAGGATGAAGGTGTGATGTGGCTGATGGAGATAGGTACCCTGGTCTAGAGAACGCCCCGAGGTGTCGCCTTATCCTTGAACTGTAAGTGTCTTCCCAGAAGTGATTTGACCTTTTCCTGACCCATCAGAGCCATAATCTAGGGGCAGCGGCAGCACCTTAAGAAGAGGTGAACTCGGACAGCTGATGAAAGCGCTAAATATTTACTATGGTGGGAATTGGCTGTAGAGCCCAACACAGCTTGGGATATAGCTTAAAATAAAGCACGTTGTATAAAAGTTCTGAAGCAAAGTCACCACAGCAGTGAGATCACATTACCTGGTGCCGTTGGTTGGGATCGCTGGCTGTGGCTGGTTAGGGTGGAATTTCTAGACAATGCTGCTGTAGCTCTTCTGCTCGCTGTCTCCATTCAGACTTGCTAAAATATTTCCGTGGGGTATGTAATGCTCCGAGACTGAGCTTCTGCAGGTTTTGCTGCTCACGCTTCCTTCTTAAAGGAGGCTTTCACTTCGAAACGTAGTCACGGTATGGGACTCGGCGCGATGGCTTTGGAAAAAGACCGCTTGGTACCTCCTGGATGGCCACTCTAGTTTAGTCCAGCAGCACGGGGCGTGTTTGGTTCCCGCCGACGCTGTGGTTCAGGTAGCAGTGGCTGAAGTTAAACCCCCCCATGGGTGTGCAAGAGCTGCGCCGAAGCACTGGAGCGGCCCAAACACGCTGCTGCCATGCTTGAATTACAATAAGTTTTTTTCTGGCTCTTAGTCGTTTCTTTTCGTGCCAGGATATGCTCTCTGCCTTCAGTGGAAGTTGAGTGTATTTTAAAGGTAGAGTTTTGTCACGCAGACACCATTTTTCTCTTTACTGTAAGAAAATGTGTTTGTTGCAATGTGGAACGTAGCAGAACTTGCTTAAAACCACGCTGGCCTGTGTCAGTGTCTGGGGATTCACGTAACGCACCGTATTTAGATAAACTCAGAGTGTAGATACCCTCAACCATTAGTCTTTGTCCATTTGTGCTATGTGGTGTGTTATTGTATTTGCAGCATGGTCGATGAACACCTTGTATATTTGGGGCTGCTTCACATTAGTCACGAGACAAACAGCTACAAGGCAATAGGCATGCTCTGGGAAGCAAGCCTGCTTTTAAAAAAAAAACCAACTTTTTTTGTGCATCTTACAGCACTTTTTGTGTTTAATAATGGCATTTTCTTTCCCATTCCCTTTCTCCTTTGCTTGATCCCACAGGGAGGTCATAATTCTGTGATTGTCACCAAACTCTGTTGCAATGCAAGTTGAGTGTGATGTGATAAATTCAGCATTATGACGTCACTTCGTGATCATCAACAGAAGATGGGGTATGTGGGAGCAAATCCTGATGTGAATGCAGGTGACTATGATAAACGGTAGTCACGGTGAAAAGGCAAACAAGTGTGAAAGCCTCTTCTGGAATGATAATATATTGTCAGTAAAGGCTTTCTGTGTCTGTGCCATCAGATGTTTCCAGCGCTCATTGCTGCTGCAGAAGCTGCCTTGACACTTTATGTATAAATGTAATATACGCTGTTGGGTTTGCTCACTGGTATATTACTGTTATACATGGAATTTGATATTCATCTTTGGAGCTTTAGTGTCAATATACAAAATATAAATATATTTAAGAGTCTTGGGCTATTTAGAACGGGGAAACGAGTGTATAATGATGTAAGTTGTAGGATATCAGTGTGCTCACGCATAAGCACTAAAGAAGTGTTCATACTAATGCCTACCCTGTGTATCCTTGGCTGTTCCTTAACTGCTGTGCAGAGTAAGTTCAGAGTTAAAAATGCTTTAACACAATTTCAGATGAATGTAAGGATTTGTTTCTGTTGCAGTGAGTAGTTTCTGAATTTACCGTAACTAAAATACTTTCACACTGAAAAGTATCTTTAAAAAATACTGTATATATTCTAAGTTTTCCTAATTTCCACTGTTGTTACTCCCAAGTCATTGATGGAGGAACAGGAGTGATTTGAAACCAGAAAAGGTGTTTATTTGTAAAGCTGTGACGTGTAGTAGCTAGACATGGGCAGGTATAGTTGATAGTGCCACATTTCTAGCCTAATTAACTCTGAGGTTGATGATGTTCCATCAACCACCTTTTGCCATCCACCAGTCAATGTCGAGATCAACCCCCGTATAGTATAATGAGGGATGGTGGAATAAAAAAGTGCTGCCTAGTGATCGCTTAACAAAGGTGGAGTAGAGTTACGGGGGTGGAGTTCTGGTCAGGGATGGGTGGGTTCAACAGCAAATCTATTTTAGACACAGGAAAACAGGTGAAGAAACTGCTCAAGGTTGCCCAGCAGAACGGGCACAAGAGTTCCTTAATTCCTGGTTCCTACTCGGTCCTTTGGTCAGTGAGGCTATGTTGTAGTTTGTGCAGCATTTAGCAAACTTATTGTTGTGGGCAGCGGCAGTAAACTGTCGGTTCTAATTAAATGAAAAGGAAAGTCCCTGATCAGCAGGTTAGGGTGGTGTCTTTGCACAAAACATAAAAAGTGAGTGTTCAGAGTAGAAGGGGGTTTTAGGGGGCTGGTTTTTTTTTGTTTGGTTTGGGTTTTGGTTCAAAGTAGAAAGACGGTAACTATTCCAGATACCACTCAAAGCTTTATTTGCAATAAACATCATAAATCGTGAAGTTATGTTACCCTGTTGATCATAAATGCCTGAAAGTCGTTACGTTTCTTTGTTAATAAATTTGTGTTTGTGCTACCAATGACTTTATTACGTTTTAGGGGACATTGTCTTCTTTTTTCCTTATTAATATACCTGAGGTCTTAAACCTTCAATACTGTAAATGCTTGCACATATGAAATATTTGAATAATAACAGTGTGATGCTGGGTTTTCTTTTTAGCCGTATGTGTTCGCAGGACTGGGATGTTGGTGTACTTCCATCACCAAATAGCCTTATTCCCATTGTTGTCTGAATTACTGTGTATTGAATTCATTAAAAAAATAAATCCCTATAGCTGAGGGTTATCAAATCTTAAAGTGGTACTTAAGAAGCTCAAAAGAATTAAAATGTCAGGGCTAACTTTAATACTAGAAGGAAAAAGTTACTAATATAGGTTTCCTCCTGTGTTCTACAGTCTGTCCAGTGAAGATGCTGTGTGAGGCTGCTTTGAGATGCTAACAGGTATCTTGAACTTTTGGTTTTCCAGTGCAGCATCTCTAAGTAATATTTTGCTGTAGGAAAAGACTAAAATCTTGGTTTTTTTAAAAAAAACATTTATTCACCTCTCTCCACACCCAAACCAAAATCCCGGCTGTTTTTATTTCCGTAAGTTCAAAGGTTTTCCCAAGTAGAAATGAGTTTAGTTTGTCTGGTATCCTTAAAAGAAAAAAAATTATATCATGATCATCCCTTCACAATTAAGTATGCTCTCATTATTGACATGCCCTCATCTCCACTGTTCATTTTTATCACATCTAGCAGCAGAGCTCCAAATTAGCGTAAAATTGGGTTTTGACATACTTTAGCTATCCAGCGTACCCAAATGGATGCGTCTAAACACACTGAGGAAAAACTCTGCTCCAGGAAGAGCAGCGGGGAAGAAATGAATCTGAAATAGCTTTACACTTCTTAATTAAAATATCCTCGTGGACAGATCCAAAACTTACGAAATTGCCCTACATAGCTCTTTCTTTTTCTTAAAACAGGAGAGTGTCTTCTCTAAAGGGAAAACAAATAAAATTGGCTTTAGTAGCTAAAACAAATAGTCAGGAGGATGTTTGTGGTATTTGTACAATGTGGCTGCTTTTGATTCTGAAGCCCTTTCGAAAACCAGAGCTATCACACACACGTTTGGAGTCACATCCAGCTTCTCCCATCCTGCAAAGAACATTTTTTTTTTTTAAATCTATAACTGGATCCCAAATCTATTATTGAAATGTGCTTTGGAAGAAGAAAAACGCTTGAGATCTCATGCCAAATTAATTTCAGATGTTCCTGAATATTTAATGTAATGGGTCTTTGTTGTTAACTTTTAATCGATCCATTTGCAGAGCTGTATTGTGAACCCAGGAACCAGCAGTGGTGATCTGTGACCTGAAAACTGATCACAGAAACGTGATGAAATTTCTCTGGCATTGTGGACCCTCCTTTAATATTCTGATACAAAGAGCTCAAGGAATTCATCCCGTAACTAAGCATTCGACATCCTTTCCATCTCTGCGCTCTCTGCCTGTCTGAGCCCCTAATGCAGTGACGCCCTCCAGCCAGATTTCCTTCACAATTTGTCAGTGTCACGACTTCACGGCTGGCTGGCAGGGGGCTGCACACAGTGCCGGAGGTTACACTTTTTTCCCTCTCCGATAGCCTCAGCCTTTCCTTTCCAAGAGAGCCAGGCTGGCTCTTCAGAGCCTGAATTCTGCATCGCAGCACATATTGCTACCAATAAGGCTGTTGGTTCTGAGGCTGGAATTTCAGAGCTGTCTGACAGGAGCGTTGAGAGAATGTTAAATTGCTAGCAGCAAATTTCTACCCAAAAATAAACCTCAGATGGTCAAAATGTATTTAGGTTTCTAGTGCCATTAAACAGCTTCATGACAATCCAAACAGGCTGGTCTGTCTACAACCTCTTCTGCTCTCTAGAAACTTCAGTGAAAATGACAGGCATTAGATCTGCCTTTTCAGTAGCTGTTCTTCTTAACTGTATCTTTAATCCAGACTTTATTACTGCTACTGCAATTACTCGCCTAGCCCAGTAACAGCCCTGAGAAGTCTGGAGGGTAGCAGTGCTCTGACAAGTTTTTGAAAGGCAAAGAACAGTTTGCACAATGCAGTACCAAAGGCGAAGTAATAGAGATCATCCTACTTAATAGCCTATTTAAATCCTTGACAACTTACAGTAGTAGATCGCTTTTTTTTATGGATGCGAAGTTTAACTTCTCCTGCATTGTAATTTTATAGGGAGAAGAAGTGGGTGACAGTTGGCGACACATCCCTAAGGATTTACAAATGGGTACCAGTAACGGAGCCTAAAGTTGATGATGTAAGTATCCTGCGGATGTCTTGCTTCTCTTGAGATGTAGACCCTCAAGCTTGGGGAAAGTCAAAAGCAATTTGCTCTCTATTCTTTGAGCCTTTAAGCCAAGACTGGTGTGGGTCTTGCAAGCGTCGGAATAGAAGAGCTCTAGGGAAAATGTTGATCCCTGCAGAAGGCGATCTTGGTGCTTCAGTGGGTGACAGCCTTCCCGGTTCAGTTAACTGTTAAGTGTTCAGCTTGAAAATGATTTTTGAAAACTTTCTCCAGCGGAATAATTGGGAAGGGGGGAAACTAAGATATGATTGCATTTCTCTTCTTTCTGCCTTACGCTTTAAGGAAAGTAGCTCATTTGGAGCTGTGCGGGTTAAGTATTCTATCTGTGCTCACTGCATTTTCCTCAAAAATAGGTGCAAAACACTGAAGTAAGGGTGAGAAAATCCCAAGGAACTGAGATGACCTGTATTGAGATGTCCAGCCCAAGCAATACAGCAGGGATGCTTCTATTGTGTGTTTTCTCTTGATAAATGTTTTGTGTCTGCGTCATCTTTGTGTTCTTAATGTGCACTGTTCATTTGCCATGATTAAATCTTGTGGCATAATCTTAAGTGTAAAATAAAATTGATGGGACTTACAAATCATTTTTCAAAACGAACATTGCTCTTATTTTATAATTTGAGACGCTGTTATGGAGAGAAAACTAATCCATGGTACCACAGTAAATTAATGATACAGTAGAATATATATGCCAAGTTTGATGCTCCTTTCCTGGGCTCGTCATGTGCTTTTACTTATTTGAAATATGAGTTAAAACCTATCTGGAAGAAAGTGACTGTGTTAATAAATATATTAGGTGGTGTTTTGTGAGGTAAGACAGCGTCATGATCTTGTCTTACTCAAAGTCCAAATTCAAGACCTATTTTTCATTAGTTTGTTTTTTTCTGTAATTTCTGTTGTACCACAGATTTCCGTGGTAAACCTCTTGTCTTCTTCCAGTGCTTGAGCAGCGTCTCTGTGAGACAACCCCATGTGCAAGGGGGAACCTTTCTGGTTTCTTTACAGGAGCTTTTTCATTCTTACTAGATTTAAAATGTTTGATCTTGATTTTATTTACAGTACCTAGAGGGGAAAAAGCTGTGCTATCTATGTGAGAGAGAGATTTAGGATATTTAGGTTCACTGCTTCTGAAAATTGTTTAGGGACAGGTGGATGAGGTGCTGAAGGACATGGGTTAGTGTTTGATGGGAATGGTTGGACTTGATGATCCTGTGGGTCTCTTCCAACCTGGTGATGCTGTGATTCTGTGGTAAGCTGTCCTTCCATGGTGGGTACCAGGCAACTTGGAAACAGAATTTCTAGTGAATTTCTGGACGAATTTTCAAGGTGACTGGTGCCTGAAGTCAGATTCTCTGTTGAGAATAATGGGTTTTTATGGCACTTTTTGTGTGCAGAGCTTAATTGTATTTTTTGAGCCGTCATCTCAGGTTTAGGTTCTAGATCTGCTGAAATTGAGACACTTGTTCAAGACCAGTTCCTTCAGTCTTCTACAGCTGTGTTCTGTTCACGGAGGCTGTTGTGTGGCTGCAGTTGATGTCATAAGATTCCTTTTGCTCTGGAACTTTTCCCAATTGCACAGTTCTCACGAAAGTGCATGTATTTAAAATATGAGCATCGAGTAGGGGTTATCTGGGCTGTTTAATTTTGTTGTGGACATCCTTTTCTGTCTGTTAAGGGGCAGACCGTTTGCTTGGTTTTTACTAGAATAGGATCTTTTTTTTCTGCTTCGTGTTTTAAATGGAAGTGATATTTCATTTTAGTGGACACAGATTAGATTACTTCCCCCTCTCGCTTTGACATTTCTTTGAACTAGAATTAGCTAGGCTCTTTCCTCCTACTGGTTTTGGAAGGCTGTTGTAGAACCTCATTGCTTTGGTGGTTTGTTTTTTTTTTTANTTCTCACGAAAGTGCATGTATTTAAAATATGAGCATCGAGTAGGGGTTATCTGGGCTGTTTAATTTTGTTGTGGACATCCTTTTCTGTCTGTTAAGGGGCAGACTGTTTGCTTGGTTTTTACTAGAATAGGATCTTTTTTTCTGCTTCGTGTTTTAAATGGAAGTGATATTTCATTTTAGTGGACACAGATTAGATTACTTCCCCCTCTCGCTTTGACATTTCTTTGAACTAGAATTAGCTAGGCTCTTTCCTCCTACTGGTTTTGGAAGGCTGTTGTAGAACCTCATTGCTTTGGTGGTTTGTTTTTTTTTTTAATCAGTTTAAATTGCAGTTATTTTTCAGTTTTTCTTCTTGACAAAAGTGTTTTTTTTTCCTTTTAGAAAATAA
>WAAB01008719.1:0-58106 GCA_013389865.1 Piaya cayana
CCCAATTTACAGACTTAGATATACCATCTGTATTTTTCAAACTTCTCAAGCTTTTCCCATATTAAAATGTCTCACAGGCAAATGCATATCCCTATTTATACTTCTTATATTAACCCAGTTACACAGTGGTGATAAAATTCCATAAGAAATAAGAGCTCTCATTGCACATTCACAAAGCCATCCAAAGAACAGAGGAAGAACAGACCATAAGTCTCATAAATCCAGCTTAATTTATTCACAGTAAGAGTCTACAAATCAGACATTTTTATATTCCCGGATATTTACGATAAGATGGTGAATGCATAAGCCCTTCCCAACAATAATTCAATAATTGATGATAAAATAACAGAATAGATACTAATTTTCAAAATTTTTTAATCAAAAAGTGAAATATTATAAACAATAATTTGGCCTGCAGGCATTAGATCAAGTCAGCTGTGAGTGAAGGCAAGAACAGCATTTCAAAACTTTCAGAGCTTTCTGATCCCTTGAACCAGAACCTTCCAACTTTGCTGCTTCAGTAGCTGCAGTAATATGCAGATATTTTCCCTTCACCAAATGTACCGAAGTAACATGGGGTAGGGATTCTGTGCATCATGCTTACTTTCAGTCTCAGGGACATTTTGCAAGTGTTAAATCCACAAGAGAAAGACCATGGCCTGCTCGAGCTGTCAGTCGAGCCAATGTGGTTGGAGGTATCTTTGGGTTTTATCAGGTCAGACAGAGGAGCACTCGTTTTGACTATATCCAGGTACTGAAAAGATACACTGGGAGGAGGATTTGCCAGATGCCACCAAGCAGCCTACTTCAGTTATATTATAAAGCCCCTCCTATATGAACCATGTCATTGCTCTTGTTGAAGATCCTTGCTAATAGAGACAGCCAGCAAATGCATAGAAACAGATATTTTGCTCAAGTCACCTAGACCATTACTTTTCAGTAGGTAGAAATGTTTTGTTCTCCACCCTAAATATTTTTCTTCTGTAGAGGATGTTCTCACAACTTTCTCCCTTAGCCTGCAGAGTTTTCCTCTCTGCTATGTATGTACCAGCAACACAAAATGAATCCTCAGTCCTCTTTTTGCTAGGCTAGGCAAATTAATTTTAATCTCCACTTACAAAGCAAGCTCTTAATTCCCCTGATTATCCTAATAGCCGTTCCCTCTGCTTGCACAAATCTGAACATACATACAGAGTTCCAAATGAAATCTATGCAGTGGCATTAATTTAACTGTTGCTGTACTGTATTTTCAGCCCAGAAAGTAGCTTTGCACATTGGCAACGGTCACCTTGTGATCAGACAGTATATCCTTCTTTTATTGACCAATTCTATTGTTTATTCTCTGGCTGGCTAATGTACTGCTCTGCCCTGGAAGTATTCACATCTCATTTGTATGTGAACAGGACTTAAAAGGTTATTCAGAGATAATTCTAGATAACAGTATATAAGGTGTGTGCATACTCAGTTCAATGATATTCGTTAGAGAAAGGAGGAACATGAATGTGCAGCAACAAAGGAAAGTCTGTGACTCAGTCAGAAAGGTAAAAAGCAGGAATCCAGTAAATATCAGTCTTTTCAGACAACAGATTTCACTGTTCAGCTGTTCTTCATCACTTCCTTATCTAGATACTCTGTGGCACACACTGATGAGAGAGAATTCGACCCACGTGAGAAAGTGATGTAGACTTTAGGCCCTCTTTTCATCTGCTCAACAATTATGAATGCTTTCCGTGACATACATATATGTGATCACATAGATTAGAAATCAAGGAAACAGGTCTTTCCTACCTGGAAGGGAGGTTCTGATTTACAGTATTTCTGCTTCAGGAGCCTATTTCTCCTATTTAAAATCATTCAAGGGTGTTTCAAGGTCAGTTTTCTCTGAGACTGCAGTGGCCAACAATGTAAAATTTGTGCTTTGATGACTTTGGAGTGATTATGAAATTCTCTTTATGTTCTTATGAATTCCCACACAATAGATAATTTCTTACTCTTTCTCATTTAAGACAATGTGAAACGCTCCAACAATGTAAATGCAAATGCAGATCAGCCTGCTTCTTGTCTGACAGTAGCTTACAAAACTGATGGTGAATCTCTTTACAGTTTTACCTTTTTTTTTTTCCCTCTGGCTCTCCTGGTGAGTCCATCATTCTATAGGAAAGACAAGGCATCCAGCCTGTTTTGTTAAAATAAAAACCAGCCTCATGAGTAACATGCATCACTGCCAAAGACCATGTACTTTTCCTATCTCTGCCTCCCAGAACATGCCATCTACACACCAAAAGAGGACGAATCCTATCTTATCTTCCATAGTCACAGAGGGATTTCTTAAAAAAAGAAGGAGGTGTATGGATCTTGAAGAAGCAGCACAGCAATCCAATAGCCTGGATGGCCTCAGCAGCTTCCACAGATCCCTGCTCCATGCTGGGCATGAAATACGGGAGAGTCAGATAAAATAGAGGCATACTGGAATCAAATGGACTTTCTTCTAGAGTGAAAAGATCAAGTACTTAGACACCGATTTTATCCAAGACACGCAGGAGGTTACTTGTTGCTCTCTGGTGTCTGCAGAGAACCACAGTCTTACTCTCACTTAACCCAATGACACAGTGGCATTCATGCTTTATTTTAGTCATCAGCAGGTACTCACAATTAACACAGAAGGGAATACTTATGTATTAGTTTTTATGTTTGATATGAAGAAGCAGATAATTAAATTAATATCAACTATTAGAACTTGGGACTTAAGGTGTTTTTTGGAAACAGAAGAGTGAAGTGTTAATTACCCACAGAAAGATTTCAAGATCATTAAGATCAGCTCCATCTGATGTTAATGGCTGTGGTTTCCCAAATCAGACCCCAGAATTTACAGCCAAGATCAGCACACATTTTGCTTAGATCAGTTCTTATGAGCTGTAATGACCAGTAATGGAACAGCCAAAAACCCAGGTGGCGCCCCTATAAAATGCATATTTTAGAGTCTTGAGACCTGATCTTGCAGCTGCCAGCTTCACCCTGTGAAAACCATTAGCAGCTGGCTTCACATCTAGAAAAAAAGAAAATGAAATATGCTGCATTTTCACGGCCATCAATCAGCAGATGCAATGCCAGGAAAACTTCGTAATGATGTAGATATTGCCAATTGACTTTGCAAAAAATGTTCTTTTTCAGGATAGAAACACGTAGGCAAAAAACAACAGATGATCTCAGCGTACGCTTGTGTGCATGAGGTAGCCAACCCTTTCTTATTTGGATGGGAGGGGAATGAGACCAGCAAGTGCTTCCTTTGCCAGAGGGACTCACCCTCATACCCAAGGGCAGCAGCAGAAGAACAGTTTGCTTCTCAGCACACTTCTGCACTACCCGTGGAAGCTGGTTTGACCCTGATGTCACACAATTAGGGGTGTAACTTTGCTTGCCTTGCTGAGTTTTCTATAGTTCATGCCAAGAAGAGAGTTCAGAGAGTGGAAGACCTTAAAAGGAACAATAATTGTGGAAAACTTATGGCAAACACAGTGTGCGGAAATACAAAAGTACTAATGAACAAGATGTTACATTTAGAGTTTGCTTTTTTATTTTCTTAGTGTTCTGCAAAATAAAGGAAAGATATCAGCAGCATCACTGCTCTTAAATATTGTATTACCAAAGATTTGTCTGCATATACCCCTTTTTATTATCTTTACTGATGTCCTGAGAGATACTGAAATGCCTGGCATGACTCATGCTGTGAGCAATCCTTTTGTGAGGACTGAATGAAAATGGACTGATAACAAGGGTGATTTCATTAAAAAAAACCAGCCAGGTGACTGCTTACATGGGGTGTTATTGAAATTATGCATGCAGAACTCTAACACTATCATATTGTCTTAGATCATGTTTTCCATGGTGCAAAAGAAAGTATCTTTGCCAGCTCAGTGGAGGAAGGTTGGAGATGATTGAAGTAAAACAGCAGGAGGAGGGTGATATGATTAAGTCGCATAACCAACTGCCCATGTATAACACAGTAATGGAGGTGAAAGTAGAGGGCAAACTAAAATTGAGTCGAAAGGACACAGGAGGAAAAGGGCTACGCATATAGGACAAGGAGAGGTTGTACAATGAGCTGATTTGTACAGCAGGCAGAGTGCAAAATTGTCATGCCCTTTATTCAGATGTTTCCTGTTAATATTGATGCAAGTTCTGTCCTAACTAGTCCTGGAACGGACAGTTTGTTTAGTGAGCATGCATGGAGAGAGGCATGTTTAATTCATTTTACAGTGGTGGACAGAGAGGTCAGATCACAGCCTGTGAATAAAATCCTCAGCAGCTAGATTGTATAGCAAGAGGAAAAAAAAAAGAATACTTGAGAGGAAAACAGAGACAGCTCTAGACCCACTCTGGTGAGTGTTCACATCTTCTCAGAAGAAAATAGGGTCTTAATTTTGCTCCAGGTCACCAGGTAAGAATGTAATTATTTTAGGAAATCTTGATTGCTAAAAGGAAAACACAGTCTAAATTTTAGTTTCCTCTAGGCACAACGATGCTAGACACAAGCCACAAAACGGTTGTATGAGCCATAAGGCAACAAAGGTATCAGCACCATAGTGCTCTCCAAAGAAAAAACGATGCATAAAAAGTCACTAGAAACTACTGCACTTTGGTGCAAAGGCTGCTGTGGGTCTTGTCGTGTCAAGATGTTATTTGGTCTCCAGTAATGTCAAATATGTTGCAGAACAGAAAGTTTGCAAAGATCATTTTTGCTAGTCATCTTCATGATGCTATTTCAGTTTTTCACAGCGCTATTTCAGCTTGAGGCCTGAGTTCAGCTCAGAATAATTTCTATTGACAGTTTACATCATTGCGTAGACTCACAGAATTGTGCAAGTCACAGTTACCATCTTCGGGTATTCCCAGAAGACAGCAAGACTGTCTGGTACAATTGTGAAGTCATCAGATGCGATAGAAAGGGCAGCTAGAAATTTCTATAAATGCATGCGATCTCTAAGAGTATGTTATTCTCTCCATCTGTGTATTAAGAACTACAAAAAAAAGAATAACAACAGGGTGCTAGCTACAATCTCAGGCAGAAGTGAAAGATTTAACTTCTGCCAAGGCGAGGAAGCAGTCAGTGTCTTGAAGAAGCTGACAGGACACTACCCAGCACTTGGAGCAGAGCAAATATTTCACCTTCCATTTATCAACACACAAAGTTGTGATGGGAAGTGCTTACAAACCAGGAAACCCCAGAGCTGATATTGTTTGGGCTGCCTTAATTTCCTGCTTGTGCTTGCAAATTCTATTCCACTCTCAGTGGCATGACCATGCTTGAGGATTGACACTGCCTTTGGTGTCCAGGATGGATGGCAGTCCCCTTACAGAGCAGTGAGCCAGTGGTCTATGCCATCCTTCTTTGTGAACACACGCTACTAATTTGTGTATGTCACAAAGTAGCAAAAACCATCTTGGGAGTTCATTCATGTCCTGATTGGCTTTTTCTTCTTTATTACAGTAACTACTTGCTTAATGCTCACGTCATTAATTTACTGTCACAGCCTTTGTGGTGTGAACAACAAATATTAATGTTATCAAGGCAAAGGAAAGTAGTGCAAGTCCATTAATAGGGAAAGAGAGGAGATAAAACGATATAAGGAATACAGATGCATTCAAAGTCTTTGTTACTTTGGTCTCTAGAACAGTTGATTTCAGGACAGTAATACGAACACAAGGGAAAAAAAGAAAAGGTACAGGTTAAAAATAGTTATATCCAGATTTTCAGTGATTACTGAATCCGCCTTCGGTAACAGCCAAATCATTATTTGAATAATTAGAAATTATCTTCAAAAACTTATGGAGAACTTCTGACATTCAAAGAAAGTCAAAGATGGAAGCACAAACTCAGCACTTAACATCAAAAAGTGAAGAAAGAATGGTTTGGGAACTCATGAGCCAGACAGGCTACCTTCAATACAGGTTGCTAATGTCTCGCTACCTGTAGAGCTATTAGGGAAAATTAACAAGAATAAAATTTGTTACTGAGGGCAGTGCACATAAAGGACAGGAACTCATTAGACCTGTGCACTTGAACTTGAGAGGCCACAGTTAGAGTACTATGGCTAATTTTGATCATCACACTTAAATAAAGCTGGTCAAATTAGAGGCAGTTCAAAAAGTGAACATCAAAGCTAATAAGGGGCCTGCAAATGTGACCTGCAAGGAAAGTTAAAAGAAATGGGCTTATCTTAGAAAAAAGCACTGGAAAATGCTGCATTTAGCCTTCTAATAATGGGAAGAGAGAAGGTGGCTTTTGGTTATTCCCCACATCCATGGGTGGCAGAGGAAAAAATAAGACTAGTCAGATCTCAGCACAGGCGTAAGCTGGACCCTTTCTAACCTTGAGAGAGTTAAGTGATGGGACACCTTGTTTGGGGAGATCAGTGATCTCAAAAGTCCCTTCACCTGAAGCTGAGAAGGGGATAGACAAACTTCTCAGTTGGGTGGTTTAGCAACATTAATACCAGCCTCAGAAAAGGTGATATAAACTGATATAACAACTTCCTTCTTTGGAAGTGCTGCTGATAAAAGGTAAGCACAAAGTGTGATGCATCCTAACTTCTCCACCATCTCCAGGCCACCAAGTTAATGCTTTCATAGACAGGGAAATGGGTCTAAAAGTTTCCCATCCACTGAGGTATCTGATCTCTGAACCCAAAGCTGACCAAAGGGGAGCAGGTCGTGCAGCTGCTCTCCCCTTCCATGAAAAGCATAAGAGATTTTTTTTCTCACTCTTCCCCACTGGAGTTAAGCAAAACTCCTTTGAAATGTTTAATAAAAGCAGTTAGAAAGAGAGGGAAAAAGAGAAAGATCCTTGCCTCCATCTTCTCTTCCTCCCTGCTGATCCTCTAATAGCCGTCGGCCCAGGAGATAAAGGTATTAATTTGGGAAGTTTTGCTCAGGAAGACTTAGAGCAGAGCCTCTCATTTTGTAGTTTCTCATGGGCTTTGATTATTCCACAGTGCAAAGTTTCCTCTCCTCTCTTTTCTCTCTCTTTTTTTTTTCTCTAGCAATTCTGTGCTACAAGTCACCCAACAATAACTTCAATGGAAAAGCACATTTCTGTGAAAATCTCAGCTGTTGCAAGTCAATATTTTCCAAGAGAAAAATTTGTCACCAGAAAGCTTGCAACCACCTCCGACATCGAGATTTCAGTAGCGGCTAAGCTTTAAATGCCTCATATTTCTGCATATCAGGATCGTCCGTCAGGTACCTAGAAAAAGAGAGGCATGAAAATAATGATCACTTCTGACACGGCTGGAGTGACTTATCCAGCGTGGCAGTGGCCCCAGTGGCAGGCCTATCAATCACTGCCTAAGGACAGCATTTTCAGAGCGTTATTTTTCTCCAAGATATCAATACTAGCTAACATTTTTTTTAAACACTATCATCCTTTTCAGTCAATCTTTGCCTTCATTATTTCAGCATCCTTCTGTTGGGAAATTTCGAGTTTATTTCACAGTATGAAGCATCAAGAGAACAACCACATCAAGGAACAACATCCTTTCCCTTGCCACCTTGTGTTTGTTTGCCTGTGAAATAAGCACAGTAGCAGAATATACACATGCATGCAAAACGAGAGAGTAACAGTTCTGATGCACCATCACATATAAAATATCTCTTAGACATACTAGAAGTTTAACATCCAAAATCTCTGCATGACCAGAGATCAGATTTTAAGGTAGTTTGATCTTCCTACCTTTTTTTTTTTTAACTCCTTCATGACATTTGGACTATTCAGATAAAATCTTAATAGGGAAAGCTATTGTTTTTCTTGTTTATCTACAAAATTGCCTTAACTCATTTATATGCAATAATCTCACAAAGAGCATATACTTTTCACTTTTATCAGCCAAAATCATACCAGAGGTAACATATGGTATCTCAGGCTATTCACTTTATACTGATTCCAAATACTCAGGGGCAAGTTGTTGCACTCTAAATAGACAAGGGTATGATCAAGCCCTCCCTTGTCATTGAGCAACAAGGGACTGCTCAGCGCCCTCTCCTTGGAGTAACCCTGGGGCAGTACCCGAGGCCCTGAGCAAAAGGATTTGAAAAGTTTACAGGGAATTTCTGGGAGCTCAGAAAGATAAGTCCTGCATCAAACCAGCACACACTGCTGAGAGCACAGACCATGCAACGTTAGCATCTATAAGGTTCACAAAAGTTATCCCACATGTGGAAAATGAGATTATATATAATCCATGATGTACATTGTTGAGTGTGGATGGATTATGTGACCTTCCCCAGTGCTTTCTTGCCCTATATACTTTGACCCTCTGTTGTATTGCTCAAGCATCCTGTAGTTCCTTGCTCCTGGCTCAGGCTAGACCTCAGAACAACAGGAGCAGACAGTCTGTTTTCCCCAGTGTATTTCTCTTTCCCCTCTTATTAAGGTTTTGTCTTATAGACAGGAATTTATTTTCTCCTGTCAGTGCAAGAAGTGCTAAGTCAGTGTTTATTATACTGGAACAAAATAAATTATTTTGCTTGTTCTCTGTAATCTTAATGTTGTTGGTCAACAGCTCGAACTCCTACTTGGTCTGGCATTAAAAAAATCAAAAACCTCTTTTTTTTTAGCTATTGTGCATATATATGTCTATCATTAAAAGACTGATAAGCAGGCTCATCCACTATCTCTACATGCACCATTTGCACACACAAATCTGATCACATATCAGTTCTTTACATCTTATTCTCATAGGAAAACAGACTTAGGTAATGATTATTTGCAGAGCTTTTTGCAAAAGGATGGACGGCCTTTTCTTATGAAATTGCAGCTAAAATAACCTGCTGCTACAAGAAACCTTTGAATGGATTTCAGCTATGCAAAATTACTGCAAATTGTTATTGCAAATAAGATTCAATCTGTATAAAACTCCATAATTTTTGGCATATACCCATGAAGTCCACAGACAATCCTAAGAAAAGGTTTGCATTGGAAAATAAAAGGTCATTTTTCCTGCCTTAGAAGAGGGTTTGAAATGATGGGATACGTTCCAAGAATAGGACTGAGAAGAAGTTATGAAAGCTGGAATCCTGTGATCATAGTGATAATGGTTTTGGTACCTGATTAAAGAGAAATATTCAGCTTTGATGTACTCTTTGCAGTCAGGGAGTCATAATGAATAAGTAACAAATATCAAGAAATGAATTTGAGAGAAATATAGAAAATAACTACTTTAGTTGACCACTTCAAGTCAGACGTACACAGTGACTGAGATCTTCATGGCAGATCAGACTTGCTGGCAATGTGAACAGATTTGCATCATGGTTAAGAGGAAACGCAACCTAAAAGAGTGCAAAAGTCAAGGAAGGGCAATTGTCTCTCAGGACAAATGAAGATGGTGACTGTGTGTTGCTGTTGAAGCAATAAGTAAAATATTGCAGATGACATGGATCTAGAGTGTTTTAAATGCATAGCTAGAGGAATCATTCATTTATGCGGCCAATCATTACAGTACAGAAGATAGATAAGAATTAGACATCCTTACTTGAGGCAGAGGACAGGGATATACATCTGTTGTGGAAATGGTATCTCCACATTCTGTCCCTATGCAGATGCTGTAGCAATCGTTTAGAGATAAGAAGGATTATCATTAAAAGCTGTAGGCTGACTGTTATTTCAGCACTGCTCATGCCAAAATGCCTCCTTGCTCTTTACACTGGGCAATGAGGCCTGGGGTAAGGGCCATGTCCAGACACATTTCATTCTCCCATATGCGCTCTGTGCATGCATTGCTTCTCCTACACCAGAGCATTAGGAGCTCTGTAGGTTCCAGCTTGTAATGTGATGTGTTGTGATGGTCTTGCAGGAGACCTGAGTTTTGCATCTGACTCTCCTGCAGTCAGAATGAAAAGAATAAAAATTAAGGGTTCAAAATACAGAACGGTTCATGTGAATGAAAGCAGTTGAGGCAGGGAAAAGGGAAGCACAGAGGCTGTGCTCTTTGGCTTAAACCCAACTGATAAGAGTGCCCTCAGGAGCACATTTCTGGTGAACAGAGCTTGGGATAAAAAGGCATTGGCAACAGTTTTCTCTACATCAGTGGGATCTACCATAGCTTCATTTTCAACATGCCAAACTATTTGGCCTAGAGAAAGAGAGGCTTATTTTTCTAAAATTTGAAATATTTCCTTTCAACACCTTTGCAAATGAAATGACTCAATGCCTCCGGTTTCTAAGACATTTAATTTAAGGTTGAAGGGGAATTTGGTATGAGCTTCAACTATTATCAGTCTTGATTTTTTTTTTTTAACAGATTCTGTTTCTCTGGAAAAACACAAAAGGTTTCATTTTAAACTGAAATGAGTCACATTTGCTCACTGCACCAGAGAACTTCAAGCTATCTACTTACTAAATTTTCCATGTGCCTATAACATCTGTTCAACAGTTGCATTTTACAAAATTTACTACAGCAGAGTATTATAGCTGTGCCTTTCTGTCCCTCCTACACGTAATCTACTCCTTCCTGCTTTTCTCTGGTTGCTGTCTGTACTCATGTTAATGCAGTAGAAAAATGTAGAACATTAGCATCTGTTAATCCTTTTATACCTCAAGACTTCATATGTTTGGCCAATTCTGCTTTTCATTGTGCCTGTCTGCCTCTGGAATAACCTTAAAATCCCACATACAGCAAAACAACCAAAGTGTAGCCTAGCCCCATACTACTGCTGGAAGGATATTTTAGAATTAAGATAATTCAATGGTTTAAATGTGTTTATTGGATCCCTAGGAGCAAACTTTTATTCCAGTTTGCAGGGATTTAGCCATTCAGTTCTTATTAATATTGAACCATGCTGCTGAATCTACATGTTCTGTAAGGAAATAACCTAGATTTTAGTGCTTTTTATTACACTAGACACTTATGTCAGCATATAATAGAAAGGATGAAATGAAACTTGTCCTTAGCCTACAGTTTTACAGAGGCAAGACAGAGAAGGAATAAGAGACTAAGAAAGAGCTAGCAGATCCCTTCACAGTAAATTTTGTACCCCAACTTTTCTTTTACACCACTTTTGAAAATAACGTGCGGGGTAAAATAGAGGGTTGCAATTCTTGCCCAAAGGTTATGATGGAAATAGGTGGGTAAACAGTGGGGGCTGGATTGAAAATGGGGAAAGTAGCTGCATCTCAGTCCTACAATCCCAGTGTGATTCACTGTGGCAACTCCAGCATTTGATCTTCTGGTGTTCATTAAACAGAAACACAAACCTGTCTGCAGTGCCTCAGATGAGAGACAATAACCTTTGTGTTGCATACTTCTGCTGATGAAAAGCTGATTTTTGGACTGCTGAGGCTGAAACATGCCAAATTTGACCAGCTGCAGAATCAGTCTAGCCAATGCAAAATACTCCAAAGAAAAAGAACCTAAACCCTAGCCTAAAAACCTAAAAACCCAAATAAATTCATTCTTTTTTTCCCAGAAGAAGCAGATTTAATTTAAAACCAGGTAATGAGGAGAAGGCTTTGAGATGCACGATGAGGCTATTTTTGATCACCTGAATCAGTAGACAACAAAAGTGACTACAGGTGTTAATGTTACTTAAACAACATGGGCTGAAAGTGAGGATGCAGCAAGGACTCTCATGAAGTGCAGAGTAAAGTACCTGGCCCAACTCTAAAACAGGAGACTGTACTTACCAAAAGCCGTTTAACTTTGACTGCCTGTGAGTGCAGTTTTCTTTACTGCATGGCATGTGAACCACAAAGGCAAGAGAGTGGGAGACATCATGACTGGGAGGCTAGAAGGGAGATGCCTAAATTCCCCCAGTGAATCTGGAGCAAGCGACAGCAGATTTACCATGTCCTTTAGGCACTTTGCATCTATCTTCACCTCTCTTCAGAAGTCTCATCAGTGAAACCCTCTCCCTCAGCTGTGTGCCTTTGCCAGACATTCTCTTGACTATTAAAAAAGGAAAACATTTTCCATCTTGTTATAGCCAATAAGCAGAGGTTGGGGCAAAGAAGAAATTGCTTTTAATATCTTACCTGGTTTCTGATCTGCAGGGATAAGACAAGGCAGCAGATTATTTTGGTATCAGATCTGTGGATTTTTGTGATGAAATCATACATTCTATGAATAGGATTGAATACGGATTGTTGCAAAGGAAAATAAAGAAAGGGAAATAGCATTGGGAGCTGGCAAAGTTGGCATGTTGTTACTTAGAGTTAACAAAACGATATAAAAGAGGGATGTTGCAGTGGGAAGATCTGCCATAGGATACCCAAGTGCTCAGGGCATTAACCCAGCATATGGCAGACCTGGTTTCACATGAAGGAAAACCAGTCAGCTCCAAACCTGCTGGCAGAGCCCAAACCCTCCAGAAGATGCTTGTGAGTCATTTCCTCTCCCCTGGACTATTGGTTTGCCTTTTGTTGCTCTTCCACCAGGTCTGTTTTGCACACTGTCCTCTGAGCACATCCAGGGCTTCTCTGAGCATATATGCTGCTTGCAAACAAAATTTATATAACTGAATTCCACATCAGGGCTATAAAAGGTTAATGGGATCCACGTTTCCAAATGCAGAAAGACGAACACTCGGGAGAATAAAAAATAGAAAGACTTTTGAGGTCACCTATGAATAAATGTGAACAGGTGTAAGGTCTGCACAGCAGCATGTGGCACCACCACTTCTCAGTTTATCGCAGGCAAACCCCTTCTTATTAAAGCCCTGACAGGCATGTTATTCAAACCACAGGGTTAAAACCACTATTACATTTCTGTAATTCTCTACCCACACTGTACGAGGTGCAATAGTCAGTCTTGCACATGGGATCATGGCTGACTCATACACTGTTTTGGAGATAGCAGGTCCACAGTTAGTCTTTTGAAGTAGCATATACCTGCTTTAGTTGGAGCTAAACCTTCTCTGAATTGGGTTAACAGTAGAAAACAATAGAAACAGGGCTGTCAGGGAGTCCATGCTAAGTTTTGTCAATCATGCTTGTGTGGGGCGCTAACAGATGCCAGAGCGATCTACCTGTACAAACTCAATGTTCTCTGAAGAAATGCATAAAGCGCTACACAGAAATGACCAGAGCTTGACATTCACCGAGTTTCACATAATTAAATTTTACAGGTTTCAAAAGCAACTCAACAATGATTGCAAATTGCTAAAGAATATAGTAACTAATGATAAATTGATTGCCTGCTGTTTCTTTGTGTACTAATTTGTGTTATGATTTTCCAGTCTGAAATTGTTTGAGCAGATTTTTGCTGTTTGGTTTTGTGTTTGTCCTTTTTTTTTTTTTTGTTTAGCTCAAATAGCAAATAAAATTATTGTGGTAAACTGAATGCATTATCTTCATGATAATGAAGAGTTGATCAGTTGTTATGTTGTAGGGCTTTACTGAGCAGTGGTTTCTAGACTATTTTCTTGAGATGAAAATTTCAGTTATTAGCCAATTACTAAGTAAGAATGCAAAATTGAGTCTCTTTTTGATAACAAACATATGGTACAAAACTTGAAATAGTGCATGTCTGCCTGTGATCTTTTTTCTTTTTGATCTCTGGATGGTGATATATGGGTAATATCTTAGTTGAATTATTCCTCAGCAAAAGAATTAAGCTCCGGCCACTTACTCCTTCAGTAATGCTGGGAGTTTTAAACCATCCTTTCAATAAAAGGCAGAGCTAAAATGTGCGCTCACTGTTATCAGGAAAGAAGAAGGTGGAGGAGTAGAATTGAAAGCTCAGCATGGATACGGTTCCACGGAAATAAAAAATTACTAGAATTCATCTTGTCTAGTGAGAGGAAACTGTACTGCACTATTAGTGTCTAAGAAAGAAAGAGAGTGGTTCCTGTTCAAGAATACTCCAACCAGCAGTCTGATTCTCTTTTGTTTACTTTCTAAAGAACTAGAACATGCCAGTGCTGCATCTCCTGTAAAAAACATCAGCACCACATTGGTTGCAGCAGAGGAAAATTCCCATCCCACTCCAGCTCACCCTGACATGGGAAACCCCGCACAGAGCCTGGCTAGCCATTGATAGATGGAGCTGGTTTCCAGTTTGGAAGATCTTCTTCTGAGGACACAAATCTCCTCAGTCTATTTAGAGTAATTTTAAAGTGAACATAATTTTTAAAACATCTGAAACTACACTGGTGATCGAAGGTAGTTCAGCATAAACAAGAAAAAAATCGGTTGGTTTGCCTTCTGCATGGCTGATTCTGATCAAAACACATCTGCCTATAATATCCACCATATGGGGCAACAATTGTCTCATGTTTATTCCTATGCCTCCCTAATCCCCTGTGTCCTCTCTAAGCACACGTATCTTTACCTGCAGCTCGAGCTGGATGGCCAGAGAAAGGCATTTTGCTTTACACACATATAATTATGGAGATTTTTTTCTTATTATGGTAATTACATCCTGAAAGATTGTGCAGGTAGCAGCTGTAAATGTAATGAAGACTCAGCTGATACCAGCTGAGCTGGATTTTCTTTTACAACAAAAAGCAGCTTATAGCTGAAGCCCTCATAGTTTCCTGAAACCCTACTGTTTTTATGAATGCTTTGACTAGTCCTGGTAAATAAGCAGAGATCTGTGCAGCAACCAAAGCAGAAACAACCCTAAACAAAAAGTAAAATTAGTACATGTTAGAACAGTGAATAAGGTCTAAATGCCTCTAAATAAAAACACTGAATGCATTTATCTGGAGGTTTTCATGTCTAGACATTGAAAGTCTTGTTCTTTCATGGCACAAACAGGCATCAACAGATCTTGTTCAAGTGCTGGATGTACAAAGGGTGGCATCATCCACAACTAGAGACACAAGACTTGCCTGAAATATCACCATGGCTGAGGGAAACTGCTGGCTGGAACTATGACCACACAGTTTCTACAGGCGGAAGCTGTTAATGCATTTTAATTTTGAAGATAATTACAACTATATGTCTTTCAAATGCTGAAGAAACAAACAGTGAGGATTTCAGAAAGACTCGGTTTCTAGAAATCTCGTAGACTTAGTGTCATGTTTTCACAGTTGGGAGTACACAGCTTTATCTTATCATGCTGGCCAGGCAGATGAATAACTATTTCTAGCTCATGACCTTTTATTTTAATATTTTTAAATCCATCCAAAGTGCTGTAATGCATGAGAAGGGTTTTTGCTTTGGCAGTAGCAGGTGCTATGCTCTCAAGGCCATTTTGCATTGACTCTCTAAGTTTCAAAGAGTAAGCAGCCTACAAAAGGGTAAAGAACAGGGTCAAAGAAGACCTGAATTTTGGTAGGAAGGTGGTAAGATTCTTCCAGGTTTGTCCATTGGCTGGGAATTCAAGCAAGTCCATGCACACTGCTGCAGAACAGTAAGAAATAAAGCCTTACTCCAAAGGCAAGAGGGAACCGAACCATTCTTCCTAAATGTCAAAGCCCTAACAGAAAAGCCCATTATAAACATGTGAGGAGTGTGTGGCTGCTGGAATCACTATTGTGCCAGTGAATGGAATGAATAGTAGTGATGAATAATAGCAAAACAATAGGAGGAAAAATTGCCTCGTCACCCTGCATACATTAGGAACTAAATCACACCCAGGACACATGCACGAATCTGGCATTTGGCAGCACTAAGCTGCCTTCACTCGGAGTCCCCTTATCTTTCTGCCAGGCTGTGCTGCAGCCTGGATGCACGGCAAATAACTTAGTGGTGACACTTTACTCAAAGCTCTATCTTCCAAATACAGAATTAAACTGAAGAAGTGTGGGGATATGTAGCCAAAATTCAGCATTTGCCATGGGAGCTGTCTGGGAAAATGCGTGGCTCACAAATTGTAATTAGCCTGTGTTGCAGTTGAGGTGTGGAAACAGCTCCAGCTCTCGAAGGGGTAAACCATGGAAATCAAATTTCCATCTGAATAGAGCCCAGTGGGTTCTAAAATCAAATCACATGAGTTTGTGTTTGCTGCTTCTATTTAGGAAAGCTACATTTGCAAGGGTATGTTCAACTGAGATTAGGAGGTGAGAAAGCACCTTTTCATTTTGTTTCACATTTTCAGTCTGAGGTATGAGAGCAAAGCAGACCAATCAATAACAATAATTGTAATTTTCTTTTTATTGATTACTCAGAAGTCCTTAAAGGCATCATCATTAACTTAAAGATAACTTGAGGAAATTTATGGGGTTTTAAATTCTCCTCTGTCACAGAAATAGTAAGTAATTTCTGTATTTAGATGCTCAGTTTTCCTGTATCCAAAACCAAGCAAGAATTACTGAGGAGGAGTATACGTAAAATTTAATAGAGTAATTGACAAAATTCAGCTTTGTTGCTTTTTCCGACTGGCAGAGCCAGTAGCTGTGGCTGTATTTCACAAAGCAGGAGAACCACAGAATTCACCTGTCCCATCCAGCTGCCCATTGATTTTCATGCACATGAACGTGTCTCTATGTTTTGCCCACCACATTCTTCATGAGCAGTTTTCACGCTGAGCAGAGATCCTGGAGACCAAAATATTTTAAAGGACAGCACTTCTGCTGAAAACTTCTTGGCTCATCCAAGTCAGTTAGCCACATGTGTGTTGTGGACCCTTTAAAACAAATAATCGCTTTATTCATCCTCTCTGCTTTTGGAGCACTGAAGAAAACACTTTTCAGCACGTCTCCAGTGAGGCGCTCCAGACTCCATATTAAACTGCCCAAAAGTTCCTCAGGTTTTGCTCACATTTCTCAAAGTGACCTCCTGTTGCCACCTACTTTGTTGGCTCCTCTATACCACACTTCTAGCCCCACGCAAAACACAGAGCTGTCTCTGCCTACCTTCTCCTGTACAAGCTGTACATAGTGCATTATTCTGCAGAGCGTTCAAGGGAAGCACAGACTAGGAGAAAATTTCTGTGTAATCAATTCTTCCTTCTAAACCACAAGTTAAAAATAGAAATGCAAGCTGAGATAAGAGATACTGGCATGAATAAATAATTGCTTTCTCTGGAACTGATCGTTGGCCCTTGGTTTGTCAATAGGATGTTGCTTTACTTCATAGAAGGCTGGGATGATAAGTGACCTTGTTCCCAGGCAAATGAAACTCGGATGCATCATACAGGCAATAATATCTTGAGATTGTAGGAGGATTTTTTTTTTAACTACACTTTCTCTCAGGGGCCCACGCTATTGTTTCTTTGTAGAAAAAAAAAGAATTTCCTAAGAATTAAGCACTAAACTCACTAATCCAGCCTGACGGGAGCAATCTGTACTGAGTTTCAGTTACATACGCTAAATACAAAATATCACGTTTGTCTTATAGAACATCCAGGGGACTGAGGGAAGGAGGAAAAAGATTTCTTCCCACATGGCTACCTCTGCTTTTAGTAGTTGGACAACACTCAGGCACTGCATATATTGCAGGCTATGTATTGTTTCCTATATAACAGTTTTCTAGACCTGAATAGTTTTCAGCCTCCCTTAAAAGAAGAGTGCTTGCCCTGTAAGACATGAAAGAGTCTTTAATTGTTTGCTAAGTTCCCCAGGTTACAAGAAGATTGTATTTTCAAAACAACGTAATATCTAAGGGGAAGCGTTAAGCAGCAGAATCTCAGAAAAAAAATGTTCCTGCTTGGCCTGATTCACCTTCTTCTTAATTCTGTCTCTTATTCAGTACAAATAATATGTATGAAAAACATCTTATTCTTCTCAGCAGGTTCTCAGCCTCTTTCTGGACCAAATTTTCTGTAATTACATTCATTTTACACAATAGTTCATTTATTTCTATCTATTTTGTACTATAAAAGCATTATGACTTGTTCAAGACCTCGTCATTCTGAGTATGCAGTGTTCATATAATTTGGTTCCTTATCATTTCAGTTCACTAGGAGGCTCTTCTGCTTCTCAATTATCTTAAAATATTTTTACTTATTAGCTATCAATTTTTTTATAAAATTGTTGTTTTACCTACCAGAGGAGCATGCATGGTTCAAGCATATTTTATGTAGTGATTGCATTGACATTCACCACACGTTTCTGCCTCTGAATAATCTTAGGAATAAAATTTTTTGTCATCAGCATGCAGAATAATTGCATTAAAATCTTAGCAAATATTGGTGAAATGAAACAGCAACTTTGATCTGCAATAAGCTGTCAGATGATTATTAGCTACAAATGCCTTATCTATTAAGAAATTACTGTTCATCTGGAACTTGCACCCACCAAAAGAACATTTTAAATGTTGTCAGGTCAGATTCTTCTAATATCATTTTGAATACATCCATTAATATCTTGGAAAGATTTTCCCTTTGCCAAAATCTGCCTTCTTTTTCTGCCCAAACTCTTTTTCAATGTATGGTACATTAGAACATAGATAATTAGATTTTTCTAACACACTGAAAACTTCAGAAGCTTGAGCTTTGCTACATCAGTGAAATGCAGCCAGTGGGTATGGAAATGGCTGGTGTTTAAAAGCTTTCCTTCTGTCTCTAGAACATGAAAAGAAGAAAGTGAACGCTTCCTTTGTCCACCACTAATTTGGAGTTAGGACTTAATGGCCTAGGCATTTTGGGCTGATTTTTTCCAAATGAAAATCTTTCATAATTTTTCTGTGAAGAGAAATTCAAATACTATGAAAACTTTTTGTTCCACTATGATTTTAAATTAAGTAGAAAGGAAATATGAAAATCTGCCAGGGAGGTATTTTTAAAAAAATTACCATATGTCACACAAATGGCAAAAATATTAGTATTTTCCTACATAATTTGAAATATATAAGAGAGTGTGTGTGTGTGTATATATATATACACACACATACACATTCATATACTCGTACACATACTTACATATGCCTACATGTGCCTGTTTTCAGAGATTGCAAAAAAAAAGCCCTGTAGCCACCTCTTCTCTCTGCCTTTCAGCAAATCCGTGTGAAAGTCAGCAGGCAGCCCCACTCCCCCAGCTCCGGGGCTCATTGCAATTTTAGGGGAAAGGTCCAACCTGGTCCCACAACTTGGGGGAAATGGTGAGAAATAGATCTGCACCTGGGAATCTCTCCTGGTCACCGAACAATTACAGCACATTGCCAAATGGTGCTGTTGGTTAGTATTAAATGGATCGATCAGTGGTTTTCATTCACGCTTCATACAAAAATTGTTCTGTGATCCACCAGCTATTTCCCAGAGCTGTAGAATACCCTTTAAATATATTGCGTGGCTGCACTGCTTTGCCCAAAACAAACATGCCCCTCAAGCTTGTGGACTATATTTCTTTCAAGGTTTTCAAGCTGCCATCACCTATTGATATTATTTGATTTGCAACTGCTATTGAGAGAAAACAAACAAAATCTCAGCTTCTTAAACCTTCCTCCACGTAATCCACTGATATTTACTGGGAGCAAGAGCGACAGGTACAGCTTGGTCACACGTGTGTTCACCTGCCTTTAGAAATAAAAGCCAACGTTCAGCAAACATTTCAGCTGCCACTCTGATTTTCCTGGCATCCCTCCTGAAAGCATCTGATGCTTCCCCCCATGGCCAAGAACATCAGCCTGGATGGACATGAAGAGTGCAGGTGGCTCCTTGCAGACCATCTACATACCAACCTGCTTGAAATCATCTCCAGACAGCAGATGTTAAGATGTTCAAGGTGTTGAATGTGCGGGCCTGTGCTGTGGACAGAATAGTGACCTAAAAACACCTCTTAAAACTTATCCCTGGTGTAGCCTTGTAGAGTCTCTGTCCTCCCCAGCACAATATTGAGTAGCCCACCAAGATGGCAATTGTGGGCTGCTGCCCCCAGAGCCTACTGCCATGTGCATCTTCCTCCAGCACTGTCTCATTTCCTTTAACTGACAGGCAAACGCTATATCTGCAACTGCATTTCAGCATGAAACACCAGCTCAGATATTCACTTTCCAATCATTTTGCATCAGACACATCTGGATGCTTCTGCCTTCTGCAGGAGGCTCTCCTCTTCGCAGCAAGCCCACAGGTTGTCTTTCATTTCATTTGCAAGTAACAGGTTCCTGTACATTAACACTGGGTTAGTTCTCATGGCAACTTTCCTTATGGTTGCAATGGGGAGAGATTTTCCCCACCACCAGCACTATTCAAATGCCATTTTGCCTGAACAACCACAACAGGTATTGGTATTTGATGGCTTTTGAGTCAAAAAGAGCTATTCAGTGTTTCTTTGTAGCAAGCTGCTGCCACAAAATTGGTCAGTTTAAAAAAATACTTTAAGTCTAGAAAAATGAATGAATCCTTACGTCCCAGCAACAGCTCTTCGCCTATGTTGACAATGATAGTGGTTCAAGAAGCAGTTTTTTGCAGGAGACTAAAGCACCAGCTACCACCCAACATTTAATTCCAACAACACTCTGGACTAAGAGCAACAAGATCTCACCGCACAGTTTAGTTTCATCTTGAAAGAAAACTGCGTGTTCATAATGATGATGAGCACTTGGCTGCCTGAAAAGTGAACATTTTTACCATAAACCTTTCTAATGAAATTATAGGAATAGAGTGGGACAATTAAATTAAATACATAGGTTTATTCTGTACAAAGAAATAAGTATTTTCTTCTAAAGGCAATCTAGCCTGCACACTACAGTGTTAACAGTTACTCTGTAAAAGGCATGGATGTGGAATTTTATTGCTCCCCACAACCAGGGTGACAATTGAGATATTGAACATTTCACTGGTGTACACAAGCTTGACATCTACATCTGACTCTGTCATGAATTAAAAGTGAAGAGGAAGGCTCCATCTGATTAGAGCGTAGCTGGAGTCGCAGTAAGGTACAAGTGGGAATCTCTCAGGTGAACAACCAACAGGGCTGAACTGTATATGCTTGGGTTTTTAAAATGCCATTTTTATAACACAGTCTCATTACAGTGATGTCTGTCTTTATTTATTTCTGTGGGAAAGGCAGAAGTAATTAATTTGTACTGTGGCCTGCAGTTTACATGTTGAAGTTTACAATGGTTGGTTGACAGCTGACTGAACATGAGCCAGCAGTGGCCCAGGTGGCCAAGAAGGCCAATGGCATCTTGGCTTGTATGAGAAACGGTGTGACCAGCAGGTCCAGGGAGGTTATTCTCCCTCTGTACTCAGCACTGGTGAGACCGCTCCTTGAATCCTGTGTGCAGTTCTGGGTCCCTCACCACAAGAAGGATGTTGAGCGAGTCCAGAGAGGAGCAACAAGGCTGGTGAAGGGGCTGGAGAACAGGCCTTATGAGGAATGGCTGAGAGAGCTGGGGGTGTTTAGCCTGGNCTCGATGATCCGCTGGGTCTCTTCCAACATGGTTATTCTATCATTCTATGATTCTGTCATAAGGTCATAATCATAGAATGATAGAATAACCAGGTTGGAAGAGACCCACCGGGTCATCGAGTCCAAGCATTCCTAATAAGCACCATTTTGCAAGGGAAACTCAATAACTGAGGGATTGGTTTGCTTATGGCTTGCTGTAAGCCCTGGGTGAGCTTTTGCTCGCATTCCCTCCTGCTCCATGCTGGCACGATGCTGTCAACTCTGGTGCTGTTTATCTGATCTACATCAGCGTGAGAACAAAATCCACCAGTCTGGCTCCAGGGGAGCTGGCTGTGGATCAATTTGCCTCGCCGCCTGCTCAGTGACAGCCTGCAAGCACAAGTAAACCCAGTTCACAGGTATATAAACCTACCCTGATATGTAACACAGAATGAAATACACCTGTAGAGGTGGTGGCTGCTTGAGACAGGGTTTCACATACACGCTCTTTGTGGAGCAAACGCATTGCTTTTTGTCCCAAATACTGTTAAATTTAATGAGTCAACACCCCTCTCCTTACTAACCTTGAGTGCTTCCCTGTGTGCTCTTCTGAATCACTTCCCACCCTTTGCAAGAGCCATCTGCAGCGTTCAAGTCCTCTAACTTTAATATGCAAAATGGCATTTTCGAAACTACTGCAAACAAAACTGCGCGAAGGATGAAAAATAATTAGCTGTGTCTCAGTATCTAATGTATTTGCATTGTTTAGACAGAATAGTTAATCATTGGTAAGACCACAACATGTTGTGTGAGTTTGGATTATAACTAATACATAGTGAGCAGAAGGTTATTAATTACATTTAAAGGGAGTATTTGATATTATTATTATTGAGAAAGTGAATACTATTAATTATATTACAATGGTCTGGCAGGATTCCTGTGGCAATGCAGTGCAAAGAGCTCTTTGCTTTTAGACTCCTTTGTCTTTTTGTCAGAAAGGAGGTACCTAGGGCAAGCAAAGGCACCACAAGCTAAAAGCCTGTTCCTATTAACACTCCTGAAGCACTGAGTGATACTGAGGGGGTCAGTGAGGGTCTTCATTTTTTAGCATTTTTTAAATATAGGATAAATTTCTAATTTGCTTAAAGTAGTTGGTCTGCTGAAATGTCACTTATTCCCTTGGACTGGGAATTGGCGAAGGACAGTGTCCATGTGGTCCCCACTGCTGGACCCAAATCCCCAGAAAGGACATCCAAGCGAGGGAATTGGATCCTAGATTTAATTAGAGACACGATATTGTGAAGTGTTCCTTCTCTAAAATGGCTCTTACCTGTAGGAAATAAAAACTTAGAGCACTTCTTTTTTATTTAAAAAAGCAATTCTATTAGTTCTGCAGAATTCAGCTGAATTTTGCATTNCTTTGCTTTTAGACTCCTTTGTCTTTTTGTCAGAAAGGAGGTACCTAGGGCAAGCAAAGGCACCACAAGCTAAAAGCCTGTTCCTATTAACACTCCTGAAGCACTGAGTGATACTGAGAGGGTCAGTGAGGGTCTTCATTTTATAGCATTTTTAAAATATAGGATAAACTTCTAATTTGCTTAAAATAGTTAGTCTGCTGAAATGTCACTTGTTCCCTTGGACTGGGAATTGGCAAAGGACAGTGTCCATGTGGTCCCCACTGCTGGACCCAAATCCCCAGAAAGGACATCCAAGCGAGGGAATTGGATCCTAGATTTAATTAGAGACACGATATTGTGAAGTGTTCCTTCTCTAAAATGGCTCTTACCTGTAGGAAATAAAAACTTAGAGCACTTCTTTTCTATTTAAAAAAGCAATTCTATTAGTTCTGCAGAATTCAGCTGAATTTTGCATTGGAATTACGCTATTGCTTCCCCGAGAATTGCAATAAATGCTGTAACACTGCATTTTGTCCCCATTTGTCTTGTACACCATTGCCTTGCCTTTGGCACAATAAAAATAATCTTTAAAAAGAGTACCGTGAGCTGATTGACTTTGACCTTCTGAGTATCTTGTCAATAAAATAAAAATGATAAATCTGTTTCAGAGTGCCACTGGCATAATATTGAAGCAGGGTTATAATCTGAAAAGTGACTTTTGAAAAATGGCATTATAGGGAGGGGTCTTATTCCCTGTCAATGATGTCATAAATAAGCTTTATTTACTATTTTTGCTCTATTTAGTGCAAGGAGGTGATTTTGCTAACCAACGGGCTCGTTCCCAAAACCAGGTTATGCAATTCCTGCAAAGTCCTCCCTTACATCATCATTAGTAATTAAAGACTACTGCAGCAAGAAACCAGCTGAGCCTTCTGTTACCAACGCATAAAGCAGAGCAAGTGCACCTCGTTCTTCTCTTGTGACCCACTCTACAGTGCAAACACAGCAAAAGTGGACTCTGCGTTTTAGAGAAATGGCAAAGTTAACCAATAAAAGGCCCTTTCTCCTACACAGCCTGCTTTTATTTTAAATGAATGACTTCTAAAAGGATCGCTGCAGGGTTTCTTTTTATTAGGTGATAAAAGACTACTGAATAGTCTGTAAAAATTGAAATACATATGAAAATAAACAGGGCAAGTGTGCAAACAAACATAGTTGGAGGGGCAGCATTTTTTATTTAAACTTTGTGATGCATACACGGAAATTCTCTTGCATTTGATTCTATAGGTACATGACTCAGACGAGTTAGACCTGGGGCTATTATTTATGAGCCTAAGTCAATCTTAATACTAAACAACTATGGTAATGTTAGTTTTCACTATTTCTTTTTCTCTTTTAATCATGTATTGGTTTCATTATTCTAAATATGTATTTAAAGGTATGCAAAGTGTTCTTTATACATGGGCATCAGTTTATATTGTGATTAAAATGTTCACGCACATAGCAAACTGACTGAAAAAAACACATTTTTTTTCAAAGGCCACAAGACTGTGGATTCTCAAAATGTTACTTGATTTCTGAAGAGGAACAACTCAGATGTTAATCCCTAAAATTACAGTGAGAGCACTTAAAGGGGTTAAGGTTTCTGGTCCTGCTTCAGATACAATGAAAATCTAAATAACTAAAACCTTTATTTCACCAAGCTTACAATTTTACATAAGTAATTCCAGATTTGATCTTTTCCCTGTGTTTGCCTTGAAAATTAACACAAACTGAATCTGAACATGAGGGTGCACCCCTCTTTAAGAGTTTCTTGGCAGTATCCAATCAAATCCACCTGAATTAATTTATTTAATCATTGCTCTTTTTCACCCTTCCCAGCTCCTGAGTGCTTGCCAGAGGGACACCGCATCCTCCGCAACCCCTACCGCAGCACCAGGTTTGACTCACTGGAGCTGCAGCGAACGGCAATTCAGGACCTGGTTTGTGACCACTCCTTGCCACCAGCATGGTACCGTTTCATGATCGGCAACAGGCCTGCGGAAATGCCAACAAGATGCGTCGAAGTCAGTAAAACTTAAGCCCTAACCCTGCTGAACTTGATGAAAACCTTTGATCTAGTTTTCCTTTCCAGACACCTCTATACTCTCATAGCCAGTAGAGTGCAATGGGGATAGGTGAGTGGTAATGGGAAAACCACTTTTCCCATAATAATAATAATAATAATAATAATAATAAAAATAATAACAGTACTGTCACATCCAAGGGCAGCAGTCAGAGACCTGGATCCCTATCTGACAATTATTCAAACATAAAACAAGGTTTTTTCCTTACAGAGATCCTTAGTAATTTACATGTCACCATAAGTTATACTTCTTCAAGCACTTCTGTTGCTTTAAGAATGGATTTTGAAATTCNGAGGTCTCCTCTCAGCCTCCTCTTCTCCAGGCTAAACAACCCCAGCTCCCTCAGCCACTCCTCATAAGGACATTCCTTATAGAGATCCTTAGTAATTTGCATGTCACCATAAGTTATTATTCTTCAAGCACTTCTGTTGCTTTAAGAATGGATTTTGAAACTCTAATTTTTCCCCATATAATTTATTGTGAATTAGGAATATATCCTTATTATGAAATCAGAAGGAAATATCAGAAAAATGGATATGAAAAGACGTTTTTAGTGATGAAGAAAAGCTAAATCTAAGTCTTTTCCCACTATTGCCATTTTTGGTGTTACTTAGTTTCATAAGTATGCTAACTGCTTTCTACAGCAAAAAAACCTCCACCACATAAAACAGCTCTTTAAAAGAAGACAGAACAACCATTTTTTATATGTGCTTAATATGTATGACTATAACATTTAAATTGCAATCACTGCTGCCAGGGTAACGTGAGACCCTGACTAAAGTCTTTGCCATCTCAAATAGCTCAGCTGCAGGAGGTTAGACTGATTTCAAAAACACTGTTAAATAAAATTATTCAGAAAATAATAAACTAATTACCACACATGACTTTAAAGATGAAATACTCCATCTGGCATACCAGGAAGTTTGATATTAGGTAATGCTACCCTAGCTGGAGAACTTTCTCGAAATCAGCAAACAGTGTTTCATATCCATTCAAAATGGACCTGTGAACTTGTCACAATAGAAGCATATCTTAATAATCTAATGTTAAATGAAATGTTAAGAGATAATTGTTACTTCTGTGGGATTTCAAACTCTCTGCATGTGCAAGCTATAAATCTAATTAACATGAGCAAATTGGCAGGATTATTATTGAAATATTCATTTCATGGCAGGTTGTCCTTAAATACTCCAACGCCTTATGAAGTTTATTTTTACCAGTTACTCTGTAAGTGCACATATATTCTATAACTTTTTTTTAAAATTTTCCATTGTATTTTGTCAATTTTGAGTATGTAGTTATGCTCGAAGTTATGAGAATTCTTTCCAGCCATACATGCTTCATTTCATTTAATCTTTTCTCTGGAGTTTTTTATTCAGGTTTATAGAGCAATATTCATTAGTTTAGTTTCTTATCTCATAACTTAATTCTTACCATTGGCTTTTTCATTATCCTCTGAATGACAGTAAATCTCTGCTTCACCATGCTGATGAAGGATTACATCTGTTAGATGTCACAACTGGAAGAATACGCTTCTTTTAGATCTTCACTTTCTAAATCCGCCTCTACGTTCTATCTCTTCCACTTAATTAAATCATTGTTTAATATGGTTTTCCATTTAATTTGTGCAAAACCTCTGAAACAAAATAATTTAAAATAATAACTGCACAGCTTCCGCTCCTTAATAAGCAGTTATTATTGAACATTCCAACCTGGCTGGAATGAGCTGATTTTAATTAAACAAGTCAAATCCTGAACAGACAGGAGACCAAATAAAGCCTGACAATACAGATGGGGAGCAAAAAAAGTACATTACTCCAGCACCTTCATGTCTGGTGATAGCCTGTTGATACTGACCAGACACAATTAGCTGCTTATCAATGGGTAAGACTAACTTCTTAATTCTTAAGTAATTGTAGGTAATTATTCTTGTCACCCAGCTGAGCTCAAAATGGATTTAAATAATAGAGATTTAGAGGTCCTGCCCAGCTTGTGAAAGAATTGCAGCAGGACAAATGGCATGTGGTGGGTGAGAAGAAAGAAGGTGAGACCCCAAGATCCCCCCACGGTGCCTGGGCAGAGGATGCTGACGCTGTCAGACACACTCTCAAACCCTGTGTTCTGAATCTTGCCACAAAAAAGCTCCATGATAAATACATGAATGTGTCTGAACAGTGTTTCATAATCACAGAAAGCATTGTATTCAACAGAGAGAAGAACCAAATCACTAACAGAAGTTATGAGAGCCTCAGTCTATAGTCATGTCACAGCTAAGAGGCACAGTAATCTCTGTAAGGAAAAACAAATAACTCTTAAGAAGCTGCTTCTCATTCGCTAATTTAACAAACAATTGCAAAAGCAAAGGGAAAGGGAGACTGAAGAAAAATACAAAAGCTTTTATGTCAGAGAGAATGAAAATATCAATTCTGTTCCTGAATTCTGCATCCCTTGAATCCCACTGCTTTCCATAAATTTATTCCTCTAGTGGCAAAATACTTCTGATTGAAAGAACTTTTCAGGTTAGGACGTGCCTGATGAATTTCTCTGAAGTAACATATTATCCTGACCTTCCTCCCTCTATTTCCTTCTCATCTCTCCCTCTGTGCTCCCAAAGGAAGGGCAGCTATTACCGAGTCCTGGGCATGTGCTCTTGGTCACAGTCACTTCACCATCCAATAACAAATCCTAGCAGAAAAGCAAAGCAAACTTGCAAATTTTACATCCCAAGGTATTGTGGCTGCTGCCTACTGATCACAAACAATAGTTTGTTCTTCAAGACCTGCCAAATTCACAGTGAAAGGTGAAAACACTAAAGGAAGAGAGCATAGGGAAGCTTTTACTAATATTAAGACACTATACTAAGAGCAAGAAACTATGAGCAGATATTGCCAGATGCAGTAGTGAAATGACCTTCAGGGAAAGAACAAAAGTGACATAAAAATTAAAGCTCAATGGAATTTCTATTAAAAATACAGTGAAGTATTTTACAGTCAGTATAAGATAAACATATATTAATTACGGAAATATTATTTTAATCAGGCTTCTGAGTCAAAATAATATAGGGTATACACACACATCCTTGAATCCTGTGTGCAGTTCTGGGCCCCTCACCACAAGAAGGATGNTGGAATATGCTGCCCAGGGAGGTGGTTGATTCGCCTTCCCTGGAGGTGTTTAAGGCACGAGTAGACGAGGTCCTGAGGGACATGGTTTAGTGTTTGGTAGGAATGGTTGGACTCGATGATCTGATGGGTCTCTTCCAACCTGGTGATTCTGTGATTCTGTGATCTCTATATATGTAGATATGGGCAAGCCCCAGGAAAGGAAAGAATGCTAAAAAGTAGTGGAAGAGAGCACAATCTACTAATGTAATTGAAGATCTGTTCTACAGTCAGATAAAAAATCAGTCTGTGGATTAGAGAAGAGCAGTGCACGCTGTTAACCACAATGCAAATCCAGGTACCACGCCATGCTAACAACAGGCAAGCCTTGCAACACTGGATTACAGCTCATGCTGAAGCCAGAAAGGCGGCTAGAAATGCATTTCTTCTCATTTACATGGGGGTAAAAATACGTAGATCGTACTCTGCAACCTTAAGGAAAAAAAGTCAATTAAGAATTTGATTATGCAAATAGCCATCAGACCTGGAGCCAGTGATAACACTTGTGATCCTGCATGTATGAGTCGAATGCTTTGCTTCTCAAAGCAATGCTAATGTTTCCATCTTTGAGTAGTCAATTGCAAACAGCAAATGATAAGCTAAAAGGAAAACTAGAAATATTATAGAACTGTCACTATCAAACAATTCTGCTCTGAAGCAGAAGAGCTGTGGTACCATATTCCTTGAGAAGAGAGATTAACACAGATGTCCCCTCACTGACCACAAAAACCACTGCACACCCACTGCCAAAATGAGACACTGGTCTCCAGATCTTCTGAAATGTCGAGTATTTCAACAGCCAGCAGTCCTCCCCAAACACTCAACAATACAAATTGCCAAGACGTATGCATGCATGCAAAAATACACATTCTGTCTAAACTGATGGGCACACATCAAGTGCACACACAGACACACGGAGAGTACAACAGTGCAACCCATCACCTCTCCCGTAAGTCAGTTCAATTGTTGCAATATTTTAGCATTCAGAATCCTGCAGCAAGGATTTCTACAGGTTAGTTATGGATGTGACATTGCTTTGGAAATGCTCAGTAACAATACCTGCCTGTGATGGTGTATGAAAATTACTTCCAATATCCTTCTTCAGAAATTTTTTTTTCTCTAAATGAGTGAAACTCTCTCCAAATTTGTATGTAAGTGTGGAACAAGAAGGTTATGTTAGGAAATCAGGGCTGGAGTTTTTTCAATAGCTGCATTTTTTAACAACATACATGTACTTTTACATGTATACTAGGCTTAAACATGGGCTTAATTGGCATATAAAACAAGATCAAATTAAAGCGTATCAAACCTAACCTGCCCATGATGCTTAATGTTGTAGCCCTTTGAGAAGAAGATTGGTTACTTTTGCCATGCTCAGTTTAATTTCCTCCTCTGCTTACCCTGCTGCAGAGCATTTTATACTCACAATCAAAACACCATAGCTCAACTGCATACTATTAATTTTGAATTTTATTTTCATTTTTATTTTTCACTGCATCTAGTCCTGCCTTGATTTGCAATTGTTTTATGAACTCAGGTGACACTTTCAAGGTATTATTTCATGTTTTCATCTGTAATTCTCTTTTTCACACGCGTAATCCAAGATCATAATGGTAGGCATGAAGAGGTTTTGTTGTTCTTGTTTATTTTTCAGGCATGCAAAATACCTTCCGTAGAAATTACAATTACAGCCTTTATTGTTCAGAAGCATATACTTAAAAGAAACATGAGACAGTCACCGGCTTAATTGCTACTACAGATATTCCTGACGTAAACTGATTTCTGCGTTCAGCTCCAGATTGAAATAAAAAACCTTATTTACTTTAACTTACTACAATAAAATGCAAAAAAACTAAGAGAAAGTAAGGTTTTGAGTGGTTAATAGATGCAAAATCGCGGTGTTTTAACTGCTAACCAACACTATACCAAAGAGTCTTCCATCTCCATCTAAGTAAAACAATGCATTTCTCACATATGGTGCTACTTATTTTTAACAGCATAATTTCAGCCCAATACCCAAGTGACAAGAACAATCAAGCTTGATTTCTTTGTGCAATTATAAAGAGCCTCAGAGTGTTCCATCAATCAAACTACTTGATCCTCCAAACTCCTGATAAATGGAAGGAGACATCATTGGATTAAAGAATAATGGTTTGTCCCATTGTTTTGGCAAAGTGGGCACAATTTTTTTTAATTTTTTTTCATTTAGGCTTTCTGAACTGAATTATTTAAATGATTAGCTGGTACCTAACCATGAGGCAAAAATACTTAATGAACGTTTACCTGCCGCATAGAGGTGTCGTGAAGATTAATTAGGTAAGGTTTATAAAATGCTTTGAAAATTAAAAGCACCACTTTATTATAATTGGACAAAGTATGAAAGGATATTGAGCTCTAAAGGAGCCTGGCAACAGCCTAAAAAATCCATTTTCTGTTAGTCAAGTTCTCCTTTGTTCAAGCTGTGTCACTGGATAACTGATTCATGCACTGAATGACCCGATTTTAGGTTTTACAACAATACAGTTTACTTCACTAACTTACCATTGCATCAGAGAGTTGCAAGTCCAAGCAAATACGCCATTGGAAGCAATCAAATGCTTGTGATCTCTCATGTGGAGTGTTAAACAAATGCTCACTGCAGGTCACCATTGAGGACACTGCTTGAAGATGTATAAAGGAGACAGGATCTATATAGAGAGATATTATTGCTCCTTAGAGCTACGCAGATACTCAGAAATAGACACACTGTGGGGACACACATATTTTCCATGATGGTCGCTGGTGTTGTAGCTTATTGTGTAGCTTATTTTTCTTCCCACTGTGTAGCTTCCATTTCGAGTGGTGCCATGCAGTCTGCGTTATGTAGCTCACCTGGAGGATCTCTGCAAAACCATGGTCTGATCCTCCCCACTGGCTTCCCAGCAGACCAGCCTCTGCCTGCGAGAGACTTTTGGAGTTCACTCATCTGTGACAGTAGCTGTATAATTGCTCTTCTTCATTTTAGAAATGCTGCTGAATTTTGGTGTGTGATTCCCGCAGCATTATGCTAGAACATTATTCTTAGAGCAGCAATGACTGTAGTTATCGCAGGTAAATTCTGTATCTTAAATGACAGTAACTTACTACCTCAGTATTCAATTTTCTGGTTGCTCTCCTGAATGTCTCTTGCAAAATGTAATGCTAATTATGACACAGATGGGACATGAAAAATTTGGCTCTTTGAAGTCTCTTCTCCTAGATTTTTTAAAAATATTTTTTCTTTGTTGTTCTTTTTTTTTCTGTTCTTATCTGTACTATTGGTTGAAAAAAAAGAATATACATTTGTATGTGCTTGCCCTTGCCTTCCCAAGTCTGCTTACTAATTCATAGAGGCAAATCCTTTCAGCTAGCATGGGGCAACTTGCCTGGCTCAGATGAACAGCATGTAGCCCAGAGCACAAAATAGATGCATGTATGTTATAAACCTGCAAGGAAAACAGAAATATTTGATTTAGACCAAAGTCTTCCTTGTCCAGCCTGTTATGCTGAATCGTAGCTTGTTACATTGACTTCCTGGGTGCAAAGTAAGTGAAAAATGTTCATTATTGGAACTAGATGATCTTTAAGGTCCCTTCCAACCCAAACTGTTCTATGATTCTATGATTATTGCTTGCAATTTGGGCACATTACCTAACCAACACTTTTGTTTAAGCAGTTTCAGTGCAAGATTCACCAGACCAAATTCGGGGTGCTGCAGATCACAGCAGGGAGTGATCAGAAAGCCTGCACAGAGCGCTGGTGGCTGACATCAGCAGTGCTGATCTGCACTGTCTCAAACACTGAAATGGCTCACAGACTTGTAGCGAGGATAAATACAAAGGAGAAAATCACTGTCTCCTATTTCAGTGTTCATTTTTTTTATTTCTGTGGTTTGTTTCCCTCTACGAATTAACAAGGGTTACAACCCAAAGATCACATTTTGTCTTTTTTCACAGCCAGAATGCACTTGCATCTTTCCATTTATCTACAAGGCCCATAGCACAGTCGATAGATGGGTGTCTTGTTAACGAATTTATCTTTTCAGCACTGCTGCAAGGCAAGGAGGTACTATTACCATCTCATCCGCCACTACTTCTGGTTTAGAGATAAGGAAGTGAGGTGCATAAAGAGCAAGTGACTTGTTCAAGGTCAGTGATCCATCAGGGAAACCGAGGCACTATGTGTGTTTGGCCAGTGGCCATCCTCCCAGTGGAGCTGCGCTGACACGTTGAGGTCAGTTATACTGGTAAAAACAGAAGCAAATGGATGCAGCAGGTCATTCTGGGCAGCAAAGTTCTACAGAAAATTGCTAGAGGATTTTTTTTGTTTGTTTGTTCAGCCATGGTTGCAAATGTTCCTTAAGACATGAGTATTTAGAATCATAGAATCATAGAACAACCAGGTTGGAAGAGACCCAGNTTGCAAGAGATGGAGTCACCTCAAAGCAATGAAAGTCACTTTTCAGTAACTGAATGTCAGTAAATGGTGGCAGTGGCCCTTTGCAGCAGGAATTTGGAGCACTGGGAATGTTTCCCATGTCATAAATGCTACAAGGGAGGGGTGGGTAGGCTGTGCTGGTCTCCTAAACAAACCATTTTCCTTCAAGGTTTCCTGTGAGCTCGCAAACACCCTTTTTTGCTCCTGCATGCTTTAATTTCTTCTGCTTTGCCCCATCACTCGAATTCTTCCTGGCTTATGGAGTTCAAAACACCTGTAATGTAAATTCACAAGTATCTCCATTTCAAACATAATTTAAAAAATAACGATTCATTACAACAATCTTTGTTCACACATGCAGAGGCACTGAAGTCAGGGGTTAGATGGAGGAAGAGGTGTAGGTACCTCACCAAGAAGCAGAGACTGTGGAGCTCCATTTGCTGCCCCTCTCCCTGCACCTGTCCTTCTTCCTTTGCATATAGTACATCTTTGGATGATGTTTGCTCCACTCTTCCATGTTATTAGAAGTGTATGCCATAAATATCCTTTGGAAATGATGTTAGTTCACATCAGATCTCTCTCTCTCTCTCTAGGCCAGAAGTACCTGGATACAGAAGTTCCAGGGTACAATAAATTCCCCAAATCTGCATTTTGCCGAACAAGAAAGCATCACTGTCACTTAAAGCTGTAAATAAATAAATAAACAGAGCAAATCTCTTAAAAAGTTACATGCAACATGGCTTTTAAGTAAAGGAAGGGAACTGATTCATCTAAAATTCCACACAAAAGCATTTTCATGTTGATCTCTCCTCCTTTGTGCCAGCTCTTCCTTGGGAACTTGTTCTCAGTAAGCTCCAGCGCTTTCTGCAGAGATGCTGGTGAAATGGGTCCCCAGGCAGGAGGGCAGGGTTAGCCCCTCTGCTGGGCTGCTGCCACAATTCTAGGCAATAAAAAAATCTACTTTGGACAATGTTAATGGTGTCTCTCTGCAAACCTCATTTTTAGAAGCTTGAAAAAAAACTAGCTCTGAATGGAAATCAGATTGTGTCATATCATATGATTTATTTTCTTTAAATTCTTTTCTTTTTCTGCATGTGCAGACCCTATTTCCTTGTCCTTGCTTCCAGAGCTCCTCAGGTAAAATTCAGGATACAGGAGGGCACTGGTGTGGGACTCAGTAAATTTATCCTTTGTCTTTCACTGCTTTCCCTGTTGTCACAATTCTTGATCTTTAAAAGTGAAGCAGTAAACTTAGCCCAATGCGAAGAAAAAATGGTGGGTTTGGGTGTTTTTTCCAGCATGATATATAGCCAAATATTCACATCAGGATGAAGTATGTCCTCTGAGTTGGACTATTAGAGATAGTCCACTATTGCTGGCTGAAGAAATGCATAGCACCGGCAGCAACTGTCACGCTCTATGGAATATGACTGATATCTAAGAGTAAATTATTGTCAGTATTTGGCAATAATTTTCAAACCTTAGCTCTAATATGTTTATATTTTGCATGCTGGCAAACAGGCAACTATTCAGAATAACAATTTACCATCATAATTCACACTTGCTTCATTTATTAGGCTCAGATTATACTTAATCTCATCACTGAGGTGCTTAAATTAAAGACAGCTTTGCATAATCGTGTCCTTTTAGGCAATGCAAAGAGCCTGACAGGTATAGAGGACGATTCACATCTGAGATGCCTGATCCATTTGTAAGTTAGAAAAGGTAAATCTGGAGGAGCTTCTCCTAGCCATGACTCCAAATGATGTAGTTTAAACCATCTGAGTCTGAACGCTTCTGGTTTGGGTTTCCTGCGTTCAGAGGATTCTGGAATTTAATGAAATCTATTAACAGATGAAATTTGAAGGTCAAAAATCCCAGGGAATTTGATCAAATCATGTATATCCTGCATATATGTTTCCCTTCAAGAATAAAAGGGAGGCTCAGGCCCCAAACACAGGTCCAGTACAAGCTGGAGAGGTAGGGCAGAAGCTGTTATGACAACAGTAGCTGAATCTGTAGCTGTTTTGGAGGAAGCTGCTGGTGTACGATGCTCTGAGTATAGCAGTGTCCTGTTTTGAGGGGGTCCTATTGTCTTCTTGTCCCTCGTGCTCTGTCAGACTTTGCTTTCTTCTGCCACAGATGCAGTGTTGATGGGAATGGCCAGCTGACATGGCCAAAAACGTGCTTCCCATGGAAGGGACCTAGCCTGTTTATGTACAGAGGAAAATACTTTGGAATCTAGTTGTATTTCTCGAGAATTTTCTCTCTGTAACTGTGAAATATTACCTCTCTGAGCAAGACATTTTCGTCCCCACCCACAAACCTTTTTCACTGACCCTCCAAGTTCAATGTGCTCAAAGTCTCGGGTTTTAATCATAGAATCATAGAATCACCAGGTTGGAAAAGACCCACCAGATCATCGAGTCCAACCATTCCTATCAAATTCTTCATGGAGTTCTATTGCATTTGCTGTAAATGGTTTCTTTTGTGTGCGTCCCCAGATGAATAAGTGTGGGACACAAGCTCCAGTGTGGCTGTCGCTGAAGTCTGAATCCCTGCCAGTTCCCGGTGAGAGCAAGCGTCTCACGGCCTGTGCCACCTGGCAGGTCTTCTTTGGAGGCACCAAGGACTGCTGCTTGTTTCGGATCCCCATCGCCGTCAGGAACTGTGGCGAATTCTTTATATATCTCCTGCAGCCTACTCAAGGATGCATGGGCTACTGCGCAGAAGGTGAGGAACAGTAAAGTGTAATATTTATCAATAAGATTGCACATGCCTCTCTGGCTGAGTGATCAAAGGTCCTGGTATTGCAACGCACATCTCAGTGACCTTGCGATTTAAGCGTTGCTCCCAGTAAGACGCAGACCATGTAGAAAATAAATCAGCAGCACTCCGAGGTGTTTCTGAGGCGTAGCTATTATTACCGGTGCAAAATGTAATCTGGTGTGTATTACTGAAGTGTTCTTTGCTTGGTTACAGTTCACATGTAACCTTTCCTACAGTCTTTGGCTCCACTTTGGCTCGAAGTTGCACAGCTAGCGAGCATCTCGGTTTTATTAAGACACCGTATGCAGGATAGTGTATCTACAGTCTGTTCTTATCTTCAATAATGCAGTATCTCCCCCAAAAAGATAATTCTGAAACTCTGGAAGGCATAACCCACAAACTGATAACAAGTTTTTTTGTGACATTTATATAATTACTTTAGTCAGAAATGATTTTCCAACTACTAAAGGAGATCTAACCTGGGTTCGGTAACTAGGAAACAAAGGAACAGCAGAAAGCAATTGCTCACTCAGTTAAACCTTCTGAACTTCAGAGAGTGTTCAGGTGCATATAGATTTAGTCAGAAAAGGCAACGCTTTCTCAAAAGGAAAAAATTACCTTTATATTTTGCTTTCAGCATTTTTGGACATAGACATGAAGCATGAGAAACCAGGGTTATCACCTTTCAATCAGGCAAAATTCAAGCTAAAATAAATTTTAAAGAGAGGGATATCTCTTTTTTTTATCCTTAACAGTATTTTAACATTCTCACATTAAGGAGAAAAAGGAAAAAAGAACCCAAATAAGTGAAATTAATTCACTAATTGGAATAAAAAGTATCCATTAAAATAAATGGAACTGCTCTTTGATTTCCACAATTCTTTCTCAGAAATTAATTTCAACTCAATACAGTCATTTTCCAATTTAACCTTGGCTTGCTTTAAACTATAGAATTTTCACTGCCCTTGTTTGAAGTATTTTTTACCAATACTTTTTGGGTGATTGGTTTCGTCCTTTCTGTTGATCCATACTTGCTTAGTAATGTAAATCTACCTGCATTTTTCATAAAAGAAAGTTTCTCTATTACCATCTATCCCCAACCAGTGATTTTCTGCCTTTTTCTAATGGCTACTGCAGAAGCTTTCACCTTTCTTATGTGGGTTTTATTAAGGTCCAGCTCTCTAGAGTCTTTAAATTCTTATCTTTAGAGTGTTTTGGCAATATCATGTATTGGAAGGAAAACACCCAAGGCTGAAGTTTTATTACTGGGGGTTGTTAACTCACTGTCTGAAATTCAGCTCTGACCATTGCCCCACAGGAGCCTTCACGCAGTCCCAAAGCCAGGTCCAGCTGGCACCATCGTGACTTCTTGCCACACAAACATGACACTGGTCAGCACTTCACAACTACAAAACAAAATGAATTTAAAGCTTCATCGCTTGGCAGAAAGGACATGACTGGGAAAAGTGGCATATGTGCTTGCAATTCTGCTCACATCTTCCCATGAGCTGATCACTTAACTCTATCTTTCTGGAATAATTTCCTTGCAGAAAGTCGTGATGTGAGCCACAGTGTGAGGCAGCTTCCCTTAGTTTAAAAAAGAAAAAAAAGTGAAGAACATAAACAACTGGCCCTTATTCATATTTTAAGTAACTTGTTTCTTTTTCTTATCTTGTTATTTGCCCTGGACGCATGTTAACATATGGGTTCTTCATTCTGCTGCAACAGCCTCATATCTTATCCTCTTAAACTTTTCTTTACTCCTCAAAAAAACCTTCTTAATTTATCCTTTCAAAGCATCTGAACCAGCTTCATGTACCATTTGAGTCTGGGTCTCCAGAGATGAAAGAACATCACCTTATGGTATTACACGTCATTTTTTTCTACCTTCTAGGTGAGTTTAACAGGAATAAAAGTTTCAGGCTTCAGAATTTGTTGAATCTTATGGAAAGCAAGTTACATTTTTAAAGCAGTGGCATAAATCTAGGCAAAGGGAGACTATATTGAGTGAAGTCAACCTAGGTACGTCCCAGAACAGCCTGGAAAGGATTTTCAGAGCATGGCAATATGAACTCTCTGAGAGTTCATTTACCTCTGCAGTATAATTATTTTTCATATCTCTTCTGTACTTATTGCAAAACTTGGATCAAAAGGCTGTGCTTCAGGGGAATGCAAAGCTGATGGCCTTTGCCAGAGTAATTAATTTGTATTAATCCGAGTGCTTCATTTCAATAACATTTCCTTTACTGAAAAGTACTACTAAAAAAAAAATCACAAAGCAAACAGGACAAATGTTATAACAAGGATGGGTAGTCAGTATACAATCGGCAATTTTTGCATTTCATATGAAATACATTTCCTTGCTTACATAGTTAATGGTCAAATCATAGAAATATAAGGTGTAGCATTTTTCCTGTGTTTAGTTATATTGAAATATTCTTTTTGAGTGAATAATTTTGATATTAAAATGAAGGTTTATGCTACATCCTTCTTGTGTTTTCTTCTTCCAGACAAACTTGCGAGCCTGGCTTTGCAACCAGTGGTAACTCCCGTGCTTGTGAAAGGTCGTGTCCATCTGAAGTGCAGTTACAGCCTCCTCTCCTCAAAGCTGCCACTCCAGTACGTGGTGGTCTGGTCACGTCTATCCACTTCTGGCAAGAAAGAACAGATTCAGCGTGACACCACCCTGCAGTCGTTTTCCTACATAGAGATGAACGGCGTAAATCTCAGATTAGGAGACACGGTAATGCCAGCCCCTCTTCAGCAAAAAAGGACTAACATTCAGGGTCAAGCACTTTTCACAAGTCTTTGTGGTGTTTTTATTAGTGCTGCTTCTCACTCAGTATGTTTGCAACTGCTGCAGAAAAAAAACCCCTCACAAAACAGAAACTTTCTTGCAACACGTTTATTAAATTGCATTTACAAGATGTGGGATCTATAACATTTCTTTGAATTGCAGTGAGTTCAGGGAATCTATCCATTTTACTACTTTCTAAAGGCAACTTCAATATTTGCACTCCCATTACAGCTTGAACGCCATGAATTTGGTATGAGTGGTAGGTACATGTGCCTGAGTCAATTTTGCTCGGTATTTTTTGTATCTTGCAGCAGTGAGAACTTGCAGTAGAGACAGACTCAGCTATATGCATTCAGTAATTTTTACACTCACAGACTAGAGACACAATAACATCTTTTCACAGAAAAGAAAGATGGTGCATATTAAAATAGAGGGAGTTTTATTTTATGGTCTTTTTCATGGTATTCTGCCTCTCCGATTCCAGATTCTTGGTTCAATAGCATACTGAAAGATAGAGTTCATTATGGAACAATCTTTAAGAAGCATATTTGATGGCTTACATAGTAATGCAGTTCTAGTTTCAACCACAAAAACAAAACAGAAGCCAATACAAGATGTGAAAAAAAATGACTTGTGCATGGATTCATGGCCTTTCATGGTCAGAAAGAAGAATTTTAAAGTTATATTAGGTTCATAACTCTTATAGGTAGAAACCTATTAGTGATGCTACAATGAGCTAAAAGAATAAACAGGGATAATGGGTTTGTATTAGAAGAAAGTTGGAAACAGTCATGGCATTTCGCAGCTCTTCTTTGAGGTATTTAAGAAATGCGCATAACCTTTTCCCGTTCTTGAAAGGATGGGTCATTTATAACTGCAGCACAATCTAGATAGGTTTTTCTCCTATCTTGTAATTATGCCTCCTGAGTTCAGAATCAGACTGATGCTGCTCTCACTTGTGTTATAACATGAGACAATCCTGCCAGTTTAAGACAAGTTTGTGTTATGAAGAGATATTTTCATCAAAATAATTTCACTTGCAATCACTTCAAATCCAGTTTGAACATTCCTATGGGGTTCAGGGAAAAGATAGTTCTGTTAACTAGTAGCATCACCAAATCTTTGTAAGACCATTTTTATTATATTAAGGGTTCAGTAAGCCCTTCTTTGTCCTCTGCTGAAGCTACACTTTTAATTTAGCAAGTTTAGTGAGACTGAAATGTTCTCTTCCTTGCTAGATTCTTCTTAAAGGTCTTCATGGCCTATTTGCCTAATTATAATTAACCATAAATCATCACTGGCGAAAAGGAAGCAATGAAGCCTCAGCTATAACTGGGAATTCAGTTTTACAAAAAAAAGATTTTAAAAAACATTTCACTGTGTTTGCCACCCTGTTTTGGGCATTGAATAAGAGCTATAAAGAGGCAGAATTTCCTTTCAATTCCACTGATGTATACCTGAAGGAACCCAGTAAGTGCTGGAAGGGTTACCCCAAAGGTGATATCACTAAGAGGAGAGTCAAACCCTAGGGACAAATCTCAGCTGCACAGAGGCAGCTCAGAATCTTTTACTCACCCAAGAAAGATGCACTTCGAACAATAGTTTCTTAGGCAGTTTTAAAAGAAGGTCAGATCCCCACTGATAAAATTGGTATTAAGAGGAGATGATGAAGCAGGGCTGCTTTCCAGTTCTCTTTCCCCGTTTTCGTACACAGTCCAGTAGCAGCATCCCCATGGACATGCATGGCTACGGGTGCACAGGTGGCACTCAGAGCAGATTTTTGTCCCCTAGGATGCAAAATTTGCAACATTTTGAGAACTACTTGTTTTTTTCAACCTATTCTTCATCTACCTGTACAAAGCTTGAATTTGGACTCAATGCTTTTATAGCCTGAAATCAACACCTTGTCTGTTCATTATTTGATAAAAAAAACCTACAGCCAAGTGAGAAGATTTTTTTTTTTAATCATCTTTAACTGATTGATATCTATGGGGGTTTTTTTATCCATCAAAAGATCTCCAGGTAACAGGTCANATGGCTACGGGTGCACAGGTGGCACTCAGAGCAGATTTTTGTCCCCTAGGATGCAAAATTTGCAACATTTTGAGAACTACTTGTTTTTTTCAACCTATTCTTCATCTACCTGTGCAAAGCTTGAATTTGGACTCGATCCTTTTATAGCCTGAAATCAGCATCTTGTCTGTTCATTATTTGATAAAAAAAACTACATCCAAGTGAGAAGATTTTTTTTAAATCATCTTTAACTGATTGATATCTATGGGGGTTTTTTTATCCATCAAAAGATCTCCAGGTAACAGGTCAGTCACATAATAGAATATCTATTGATATATTTTAATACCCAGTCAAACGGGAGAGAAGAATTGAGATTTACTGGCCAACATTTCTGAACTTGTATTGACTAAACAGCCAGTCATTTTTTAATAGCCATTATATGTGCTTTTCTCCCCCATCTTTAGGCTGCAATTTTGTCATTTCAGACCGTAATGTTGGCAGTATAATGTTCACGAAATTATTGCAGACTTAAATAAATCTATAATGTGCAGCTATTTCTATATAAACACAGAAAGGAGCCTATTCCATCTGATACGAAAATCCTGGCTTTCCTAAGCCTTATGTATGCGATAGTGACAGAGGTCATTTCATTCCTCGAGGCACAGCCATCTATAAATTATAGTGGCACACTCTGAGTAATGAGTTATGCTAACAAAGAAAGGTGTTTAGAAGAAAACCGTGCGGATTTTGCTCACCACAGCAATCCAAAAGTTCATACAGCAAAGAGCAATTGTCACCGAACATAAACTATGTTGTGCGTTGTAAAATAAAAATGTTTCAGGGAAACTGGCCTTTTCAAGCTCGGTGCCAGACGTGGTGATTTCACATAGCACTCTGCAACAACAAAAAAATACGCCCTAGCCAAAAAGACTGTAAATTAGTGCTTCGGTATGCAAAGTAACTAATTTTCATTTACAAGGGAAGAGGAGTGAAATTTTCCCTTGCTTTATTACTAATTACAGCCTGTCCACCAGACTTGACAAAATCTACAACAGAAATACGAAGACCTGGTTATTTGTAGGTCACACCTGAGTTTACAATTTCTTTCTTAACCTTCAAGTAGAAAATGAGGAGCATCCCTGCAGAAACAGAGCTGAAGGTGGACTCAAACAGAGATTTTAAAGCAGAAAGGGTCAGAGAAATGATGAGCAAACTTCTGAAGCTGATAAGACACCTTGCTGCTACCCTGGGAAAATGTGTTTCCTTAGGAGACGAATGACCTACACTCAGCCTCCACACACTGACCATTTGGCAACTGGAAACAGCTGCCTTCTTTATATATAGCAAATAGCAAAGTGACTAGAGCTGGACATCCTGCAGTGTCAGGTCATGTTCTTGTCCAGCTCCCTCCCTTCTGCAGCTAACACAGAGAGCCAACCAAGTTCAAAATTTTTAAGGTGTAGTTTATTAATTAACTCAAAGTCAGACAGATCCTCTCTATTTTCCCTGTCCTGCTAACCCTTCTGGAAAGCCTTTCCTGAGACTTTGTTCCTACCACTTTCTGCAAATACCTATAGCCACATCATTACTTCGAGCTAATGAGAAGTTTTTTTCCCCCTCTGGCTTCCCTAGAAATGCCATCCCTCAGCTCTGCTCATCTTTTGCTCTTTTCATCAACGCTGTAAACCGCAGCTCACTCCCTCCCTGCTGCACTCCCCAGCTCCCAGCAGAGTGACATTTCGAGCCTTTTCTGACCCCAGCCTATTAGCGTTTAATAGAGCAGACAACAGCACCTTGGAGGCCTTGATAGCCATCGTGAGAAACCCTTTCACCTGGCATGTTCGATTCCCTGCCCAACCTTTCACTTCCAAGCCATGAAGGTGGATGAGTGACTCGTCCCCTTGCAGCCCCAGCCTGCCTTTTGACAGAGCGATGTAGCTGTGAGGGTAGATCCAGTCCTGAAGTTAATAGAGTTAATCACCCACAGCTTAGGCACCTGCACCTTACAAAGAGCGTGCAGACCTCCCTGCCCAGTAAGTGGGAAGAAGCAGGTATCCACCTTATATTGAGAAGGGAACTTCCCACAGGTGGGCAGCATAAACTGATGACCAGAGCAGCCTCCCTGAACTCCCATACCTGTCAGGAGATTGGGTGCCTGAGTAAGGAAAATGCTTGCTTCTACTTTTTAATCCAGACCTTCAAGTCCTACTGAGATGTACCTGGATGTATATATAGCCCCTGAAAAATCACTACCAGTTAATATTTAAACTTTAAACCATCACTTGTTGGATAGGGCCTCTGGTACCACAATACAGTCCAAACGCTACCTGGAGAGATATGGGAGATGGGAAGCTGATCCTCTCAGCTATGAGTTAGATGCATGTTCTGCTTTACCAAGGGAGCATTCCACCTGCAGGGCATAGGCTGCACTAGGAGAGGAGGCATGGACCACAGCCAGGGACAGGCACATACATTTGCTAATTTTCCCTGGTGACTGTTTATTTAAAACGCGTGGGCAGTCCTGATAGGCAGACCCAGCACTCCTACCTGCCAGATTTCCCCATTTTGATGGCAAGTGTCATTGCCTCTGGGATGCTGTTGAGAAGGGTGGTGGCATTGTTTCTGCTGGTGCTTTGAGAAGCACCCAGCTGAGCTTGGGCTTTCTGAGACTTGCTGGAACTATCTGGCAAACCCAGGAGCCTTCACAGGTACCTGACTAAAGAGCGAGGATGTGGCTTGATCATGAAAAAAGTACCACCTGTTTTGCCTTCGGGAACGCATCCCCTGTATGCGTACAACTGGGAGAAGCTGATGAAACTGGAGGCATGGCCATACTGGATTCACCAGCAAGTACTCCCTTCCATGCCCTCGTCTCTGCACACGCAGCCTTTGAAGATGGCAGCAAAAGCGAATGTGTCTTTCTTTGAGCTTTTCCGCCTCTGCCTTTGGCCTCGCGTCTCTCACTACAGGCTCAAGCTGCTGCAGATGAGCACTGTGGTACATTCAGCAGTAATTAGGGGTTGGGAAAAGAGCGAAACTGGAGGCAGTTTTATGTTTGAAATGAGTATAAACAACTGATTTGGGAAAGCTTTAGATTGTAAGATTTATGGAAAAAACTACAGTTTGATATGCAAGTTGTTAGAGGGAAATGTGCCAGAAAAGGTGACATGTCCTGGAATTAAAATACTCTCCCAGCTTTTTTTTTTGCCAGACCTACCTGTCCCCAACGAAATTAATGACTGAATTCTGCATTTAGCTAAATATACTGCTCATAAAGTTCACAGCAAAGTGGGAAGGAATCTGATTGAGTCCACTTAAGGGTAGCAATCTGCTACAATGCACAGGAAAGGAGAAATACCTTAGCTACCAAGGCCCTTTTTTTGATCATATTTTTGTGCCTAAAACTAGTTTTTTGTCTTATGGGAAGATCTGCTGGTGCATGGGGGAAAGGGAACAGCCCACACCCAGAAGCAATCCTGTCAAAGGGTGCTTGTACTTTCTGTCCCTTTAAGAGATGATGAAAAAATAGATAATTTGTTATTTTTAACACATCTAATGAGTTTGTGGAAAAATACTGCCTAACCCGTCACTGCCATCAGCATGCTGCTATCAGTGATGCTTTTATCCCATTGCTTTAAAAAGGCTGCATCCTGAGATGGAGGAGGGGAAGAAAAGAAAGAAAAAGTTGATTGCTGGACTGTAGAAAAAGAGCTAGTATTTAGCTGAAGGCAAGGAAAAACTCCTCAGAGTGACTATCATAATAATTACATGACAAACTGTCAGCCTGTAGCTCAGTAGCCGATGAATATATCTGCTGATTGTGAAGTGAAGTGTGCGCTTAACAAGGTAAAGGCACTACAAGGGGAAGAATGATACAAAAGATAGAAATAAAATGCAATTCGTGACAGCTGTCCATATACTTTGAATTTCCAAAGTTTGTGCTAATCTCCAAAAGTGCTGAAGACAGGATTGAAATGGGTTGATAATCTAAGAATAGTGCATCAATATAGAAAAATGTTTGATTTTGGTGTTCAGAGCTTTATCAATAAAATCTACCCTAAAGTATATATGTGAGAAAATGCAATGATTGCAGGCAATCAGGCTGGATTCTGACGTTTCCCAGGATGTCACTGTGGGGAAATTTGCTAGGAGATGCCTCTGTTGGCACCAGGCATCCTCGTGTGCAACCCTACTGCTTCTCATTACAACTCCTTCCTTGGCTGAACACTCCACACGGAGTACTCAGAAGGATGTCTCTGTGTGAACATTTTTGGTAAAAACCATTAAAACCAAAAGCGCAAACTGCCTAGCAAATGTAAATACAATATCTGCAATACGGGTGCGTTGGATTTGCTCAATAAGCTCTGCAAGGGGATCAGTTGTTTGTTGTTTTTTTTTTTTTTTAAATAAGGGGAATATACATTACCTGAACTCTTTCTCTGTTGTCACCGGCTTGTCAGATCCCAGTTTTGCAGATTCTTCCTGTGGCAGCTCTAGGGGAAGCAGCAGGAGGAAGATCAACTCTCACCTTTTATCTTCCCTGCAGAAGAACTTTTTAAAAAACTTTGCAATCTGAACACAAGCCTTTAGGGAAAGCTTGGAGATAATAAATATCTACTGATAACAGGGGCTTATTACCTCAAGGAGACAACAACTCCTTTGGAGGCAAACTGGTTAACTACAAAGTATCTGAGGAATTTTAACTGGAAAGTATCTCTGTGAGACCTGTGTCTTCTTTTCTTCCCCTTGTACACCCAGTAGGATCTCTAGGCTTCCATCTAGTTAAGATAATAAGTACTGACATTTTCTTGGGGCCAAACTAACTGGAGCTATCAGCAAGAGTCAGAAACTTTGTGAAGGTAAAAAAAGGTCCAAAAGGCACATAAACCTGGGGCTGAGCTGAACTGAACTGGGAATAATCCACAAGAAGAACACAGAAAACACGTGATTTTTCCCACTGCCACTCAAACAATGCTGTAGCAATGGTGGCGCATTTTCATTGTGAGCAAATGAGATAGGAAAGAGGTTTCTTTGGTTTGGAGGAAACTCATGAATTGATGATAATGAAGAGGGGTTTTTAAAGTGGTAAAAGAAATAATACAGAGTGTGATGCAACCCATGACCACATGGCCTTATGAATCAGGGAACATCTTGATTTTGAGCCTGTTTTGCTAACGAGGATCATACCTGAGCTGAACACTTAGAGCTACCAAGAACAGTGCAAGCAGTGGGTGGTGCTGGAAATTCCGTTCAAAGGAGTATATCACAATAGAAAATAAATTGGATTGGTCCAATTCCTCCTCACAGGTTATTTGAGGCTTAAAAAAGGCAGTAGCTATAAATATGCCATCTGACTACTTGGAATTGATTTAGTGTGTCACAATCTGTTGCTTCATTTCCGAGAAGAGGCAAAAAAAAAAAAAATCAGGAGTATAGTTTCAGAGCTTATTGTCGATTGCTTTAAGGAAAATTTCTGTAGTTTAATCTTATGATCCTAGAAATGATGTTAGTAGTTTGGGTTTTCTGAAACCAATGAAACATTAAGATGGCAGATGGTGTGCAGGCTCAGCAGAGAAAAAGGTTGTGTGACTGTGCTAGGAATAAAACATAAATGGCCTAGTACATTGTGTTTGGTGGGGGGTTTGTTCTGGGGTTTTGGGTTTTTTTCCCCAATTTAAACACTGTAGGCACATCTGCATCATCTCTTATGATACAAAAGGAGGAAAAAAAGTATTTCTTGTATTGCTGAGAGTTTCTGAGACCAGCTGACTGTCAAAATAATTTATACTTTAAAATCTTCTTACAAACATGGTACAGAGAGAAGATATTTGATCCAGTAGGCAGACTGAGGTCTGGGATACCAATGGCTAATGTCTTAATCCTGACAGCAATGTGTCTGAACGATTTAATTCTCCCTAATATCACTAACCAAGGTGCTTGAAAAACTGCAGCAGAAAATGCTCTATAAGCATTCAGTGTTATTAATTGTTGAGACAGAAGCCATGTTTCTTTGCTTATTAAATACATCAAAAAATCTTCCAAACCTCAAGTTCTATGTGTAAACATTTTTGAAGCCTAAACCCTAAAAATCTGTTTCAATGGTAGGGAAAAAAACCTCGACAACCCAGACAACAGAAAGATGCATAATTATATGATTTTTTTTTTTCTTCAAGAGAAGCCATAGCATATGCTGTTTATTTATTACAGGTCTTTTGCACTGTCACTGCTTTTACAAGGGACACTCCTGAGCAGCAGTCATTGCCTGAAGAGAGCAAAGGTTTCTATGCTGGGATTAAGGTAATGCTGATGGCCCCGCTTTACTGGCTTGTCTAGTGTATCCCTGGAGAATATTTATACATTATCTGCCATGCTCTGAAAAACAAAACACAGACACATAAGCCTTGTTTGTCATTACCAGTGCTGCTTTTATGTTCACTTTGAGAAACTGTCTCGATAAATTACATGGCTTTCAGTCTGTTTGTAACACACCCTTAAGCATCCATTAGAACCACGTGCAGGTGTTGGCACTAATGCACCATAAACAATGTGCGAAAGTGTAGCTGCTGGTAAATCCACCCCAAAGTACTCCAGTGGTTATGTATAATGGGAAGACACACCTACAAAGATAGAGAATTTTGCCATAACTAAACTAGAACAAAGTGAAAACAAAAAAAAAGTAGTTTTTAACCATCATCTTCTTACAGTCAAGCACTACAAAAAAACCAAATTGCTGAAGGTAAGTTCACATTGACTGCAAACAAAAAAAAAAAAGCCAAAAAACCATGTCTAATCCTGCTCAAAGTTTAGACTGGCAGTCTGGCAGTGCAGGAGAAACTGAGATCTGCTGAGTATCTAAGCTTAGTGCCCCCATGAATGGTGTTTGAAAAAAATCTGGTAGCCCATTCTGTGTGATGTTTGAAGAACAGTTTGGGGTTTCTTGGAAATACCAGAACTTCCCAGGGAATGGAATTTGCCACTTCTGCCTAGCCCCAAGTGCTGTTTCTGCTCTTGCCCCAGGAGAATATACAGACATGGCATAACCCAGGCTCTCTCCAAGTGCTGGAGTCACCAAAGTTGTAATAGATCATGTTTGGAGAAATCCTCCTTCCTGCCATAGCAGGGGAGAGGAATTGAGCAATTTTTTTCTCATTTTGCACCTGGGGCAGAGTAAAAACTTGGAGTCCATGAAGTAACACCATACTTTAGGTCATGGTATTTCTAGTGCATCAGAACAGGAACTCCTTTTAACAAAGAATATTAAAGACTAATAAATTCCATAGTATGATGCTATTTTCGGGCTTAATAAAAACCTGTTTTGAGATTAGGAGATGAGAAACAAGTAGATACGATATATGACAACTAAAACAACTGTTTCCCAATTGCCAGAAATGTTAAAGCATTTTAACAACAACTAACACCATATAAGGCTGACATCATTATTAGGAAGCTTATGAGGATTTTTACAGAAGTTATTATTATTTTACAAGCACTTACGTATTTTCATAATTGAATAAAACCACTCAAAATTTCATAAACACCAGTAATGCCTAATTAATCTGTCAAATTGATCTAGAAATTATTTTCTCATTTCCAGTTTTTACCAGAATCATTACAAATTGCAGAGGATGGCAAAGAGCATATTTTGACCATTCTGAGCACTGTACCCATTGCCTGTCCCGGGCGTGATGATTCCTGTAAAATTACTTTGCAGCTAAGTACTGAGGATTTGGGTAAGAGCTTTATGTATCAGAATGGAATCAATGTGATCACTTTTTCTTTTATTTATATTATAATGAATTCTAATAGAAACTGTAGGACTTAAATAACAACAAAGGGCAAAACCCATAAGTCAACAAACTAGACAACAGATTTGTTTGCAACATAAAATAGATGATAATATCACTCAGGTTTTTGGGGAGGGGCTGGGGGGGGGGGGAGCAGAATCTTACTAGCAATAACCTGAATGTTAGTCCAGTGAGATTTAGGGATGAAATTACTATGAGCAGAAGAACTTATTTTAAATTCCAGGAGTATAAAATTCCATTTTAAGTTTTTGTAGCAGCAAATGGTCTTAGGTAGAATAATTTCATTAATTATCAATAAGAATCTCACCTGCAGATTTATTATTCAGCAAACTTGTACTGAAGCATTTTTTCTTTCTTTTACTGGCTTACAGTTTTTGTCTGACATAATACAGAAGACAAAAAAAATCACTCATGCTTATATGTTTTATTCTCTTTTAAAAAGTACTTGAAAACATTGACAATGTCATATAGAAAATCATCTTGCCCTTTTAATTAGTAAATGCTTTCTCCGAGTTAATCCCATGGAATATCATGCCAAACTAAAGGGCTATTTTTTTTTGCTTTCCAATTGCACCGAATACAACACCCAGGTTTTTCTTTAACAAGTCATTCTTTCCTCTTCCATTGCTGATTCAGTGAGAAAAATATTTAAAGATAGAATTACAGCCTCAGTTTCTCTACCCACAAAAAGCCAGCTCAAAAATATATTGGCAAAACCCAGACAGTTCCTGATACTTTTACCATTCTAAATCCCTCTCCTTTCTCTCCCCATCATCAGCCAAGTGCTTAGACAGAAGCAAAAAATAATTCAAATGCTATCATAACACAACGATCTTAAACTGAATGGCACCTTATGGTTCCAGCAGCTGTGTTGGCTCTCGTACTCAGAGCACTTTGCTTTTCTCCGTGGCTCAGTGCTGCTTTGTTCTACATATTGCTCTTGGCTTACAGTGTCTGCTGGTCCATCAGGCAAACATCCGCTGAGCTCATGGGAACAGATTTCCTTAGATATTGAGGTAGGTAAAAATGCAGGCTGGTGTATACTGGGACATCCCCACAGACTCCAAGCAACTTAGACCCTTACTGTTTATGAGGGTCAATGAGAGTCTGCCATGTAAACTGTCAAGGTTGGTTTTTTGACTCATATTTTCCATTAGGCTTTGATAAAGGATTTCAAAATCTTCTTGATAATGAATGTATGGTTCAGGGACTCTGAAGTGGAGGAGGCTGAGTTTGCTAGATCAGACTCAGGCTGACGCCTCGCCAGGGTCTTCTCCAGTCCAAAAATGTGCATTTGACCGGAAGAAAGAGATGAGGCAAGACTTGCATAAGCAGTTTTATTTTTAAGCTGTCAATGAGCTTGACGTGTTCATGCCAATATGTTCCAGGGTGGAGGTACAACTCCACCAATTAAATAAACTTCGAAGGAACTTGTCACTGAAATAGAAAACTTCCTTTAGTTTTAATCAAATCATTTCTGTAGCTTAAACTAATGAGCAACTCTAGCCCATGACTGGGCTCATCCTGAGGCTATTTCCTAGCATGACACTTGTGCCATTTATGATCAATTGAGATATCTGTTTATATTTAAGGTTGGATATCTGCTGCTGAATATTTGCATAACAGCATGCTGGTTTTTTTCCCTTTATTGTCTTTACAGTCCACTAGTTTATCTGAAGGAACTGGCTTCATGGTGAACGTGGTGGGTTTCTGAAAAACATAACGTCAGCCACAGAGCTATAAATTGAAAACAAAAGTAATTTTAGCTGAGATTCAGTCATACTGAATAAATTAACTGACAAGCTCCTTTTCTGACCAAATCCATATAACACCACTGTTGTGCTAATTATGTGGGGAATAAGTGATAAGGAAGCTAATTACAAGCACAGAAATATCTCTCTAAGTTCAGACAATATCATAATGAATGTCAAGGCACAGCAGAGCCACTGGAGTTTGGCTTTTGTTAAGTTTATCATTACTATTTTGACAAGATGGTTTTCTTTGATTTTAAAGTTTTGTTTTGGGTTATAAGCGCGGCTCATGGGGCTGTAATGGCAATAACTATTCCTCATGGAAAGCTCCAGTTTAATTGAATCTTGAAAACGAGCCAGGACTTTTCAATAAGATGTGAGGCATCCTTTAAGCATTTGTTGTTAGAGATAATACGCTATTAATATCTGTAAGTTTTTAGTTCATTTCCTATAGAACTCTACAGGGTTAATTTAAATTATATTTTATGAGTCTTTTCCATAAGGAATGAAACAATTACTATTTAATTGTGTTTGAAATACTCTCTTAAAACACTTGAATATCATCTCCTATAAATAATTAAGCAATTCAGACTGGCTTCAGCAGGGCCACGATTTCACTTTTCACCCACCAAAGGATTCTTGAAAGGTTGGATGACTTCTTGAGGAGCAGGTACACACAATATAAAAGCTGGAGAGATGGTTCAGAACGTAACGCTACCAACATTCAGTGTCTGCAAATAAAAACCACTGCGGTGGTAATAAAAATCCAGATTTGTCCTTTACCTGGGACCTCAACATGAGGGGCCATGACCCAAGAAAATTGGACAATGCCAGTCTTGCTGCTAGAAGAGCTTCCTTTAGGAAGGATGTGATGTGTAGAGGTACAGCTGAATGAATGAATAGGTTACCATTTTGTCACCATCCGTCACTTCCCTTCCCATCACAGATACTTACAGAGCCAGTACTGCCACAGCTTGTTACTTTTCCATATTCTTTTAGGGAAGTTATCTTCTCAATGCCTCTGCGAAAGACAGAAATAAAACTACCATCATTTCACAGACTGGAAAGTAAAGTACCCTAACCTAGCTAAACTGAAAATACAAATATAAATCTATTGCATTTGCCATCCTGTCATGGATCCAAAGTTCACCGAAAAACCTACTAGATAACCCTCCCTTTCCAGATCAAAAAATCTGTTTATTCTAAATTAAATAACTCCCAGCAGATGCCTCCTTATAATAAAGCTAGTAAAAGATAAATGTTTTCCAGAATCACAGACTCATCTCTTTCTTTGACATGAGACCTACTTGTCTTCATTCCCTGGGCACGAACCCATAAAGATAAGACTGTCATTCCAGAAATATTAGCACCTGTGGAAAGAAAAGCACCACTGAGTTTTAGTAAACTGCCTACTGCAAGGGAGGAAAAAAAAAAAAGCACAGTGAAATGTGCAGAGAGATGCCAGATTGAGTCAGTCACAACTGTCTTCATGCAAAACCCATCTGGTTTCAAGGCATGTGTATCCTGGAATGTGAAACATTTGTGTTGGATGGTAAACAGAGTACAGGGAACTGTTCGGATAACTCTTGTCAGACTCAGTCTTCATGTTCATTTTAGATAGCCAGTTCCTGGGGCCCCCAGACATCGCCCTTTCGGCATGCCAGGTGGATCTGCTGCAGGTGCCCTGCTTGGAAAGCAGCTGTGCAGAAGCCACGCTGACAGTGACAGCCGTGACAGACTTTGCTAAGGACGGGAACCGCATAAGCCGCATCCGAGCTGAGCCAGTTGGACAGAAGGATTTGCTTTGGAGGGCTTACACACCAAAGGATGTGAAGGTCAGGTCCTAAAATAATTTGGAAAATGAATTAAGTTTAAATGGAAGGCTTAGCATTTCAGAAAACAATGATGAACCTTAACCATGTGAACATGTGGGGATTGCTGTCACCAGAGTAAACCAAAACAGCCTCTTTATATTCCAAAATAAATTAATATGTACAGTCATCTGCTTTAACAAATTTGGGTTTGATTATTGGTCACTGCATCAGTCAGGCTAGCATCTGGATTATAAATATCACCAGGTGCACTTGTGTATGCTGGAAGAGGAGAAGGGGGTGATCAGGTTAGGGAATTAGCACCTTTTTGAGAAGGAAAGAGAGGAAAAGTCAAGGACTGGTAAAACAGCTTCTGAAAAAAACAAAGGAAAGGTAGTGCTGTGGTAATGAGAAAGGAGGACCAGGACTCAGCAGCATTGCATTCAGTTTGTGACTACGCTGGAAATCACCAGGACACCTCTGACAGCACATGCAGCTGTCCTGTCTCTTCATTTATCCACGTAAAAAATGTCCAAAATAAAAATAATAAGAATCAATCAGGGAGGCAAGCCATGCTCTCCCTGCCTAGAAAGGACTGTGGCAAGCAGAGACCTGGCCCAGCGTCTGTGAAGTTGTTTCAGGGCCTTGGCTGGGAGGTTTGAAAGCTGTAATCCCATCACCCAAGAGAATTTGGCTCAGCTAAATTTCTTGAAGAAGTGGCACATCCAAGCTGGTATATTTTAAGTAACTGAAAGCACCCCTGCAGAGAAAGCGATAATTTCACTGCCCTGATTTTTGTGGATTTGCTCACGAGAGAATGAGATTAAACTGGACCAAAAGAATTTTTGTCTTCAAAGGTACAATGTCTAGCACATGAATATATCCAGCATAAGCTCTTTTTAAACTTCTAAAGATTATTAAGTAAAAAATTGCAGTTAATTCCACGAGGTATACCCACAGACCCATTTTTGCTCTTGAAATTGTGAATGTTTCCATTAACATATAAAAAATACAGCAAGTACGAAATGGAATTAATCCATTTTAATAATAAATTCTGTCTATCTCAGTTAAAACTTGATATATGAAAATATAATAGACATTGTCTTCCCTTTCCCCCATTTCCTCATTGCTGCTTTGTAGTTAATTACAGGTTCTAATGTAACACAATTTCTGCAACATATCAAGGAGAAACCTATACCTACATAATCTTCAATTCTTGCTCAAATTTTTTTGATTTATCTGAAAACTGAATAGAAATGTTGGGCAGAATATCCTAGCACATGCAGATATCCAACAAAGTGCACTTCAGAAAACTGAGCCCGCCAAGAAGGAGGACTTGCATCTCCTGTTGTTATCATGCAAGAAAAGAGCAGAGTAAAAAGGGCCATGTGGATTTGTTTGTACAAAAATTTTACTCAGGAAGACTGCAGCCATGGAGAAAATGGGAAAATTCTGAGGCGCTTCCTTGGATCACACTGCAGATACAAATGGTGCAATTGACCTCAGATCAAAATGCTGTTCAAAGAGGTGTTTTCATTCCTCAAGACCAACATTTTGGGATAGATACCAGTGGGTGTCTAAGCAGCGGCTGTAAAACAGTTAACGTGTATTTTGAAATACAGCTGATGTATTCTCACAGGTGAAGAATTTTGTCAGGGAGTGTGGTTCTCTCTTCACCCTCTTATTTGTTTATTTAATTGTGAGCAAAGAAATAGCAACCCTGACCAGGAAATCAGCCTGGCAGTCTGTATATGTGGGAAAACCATAATACTTCATCATTCCCACTAGTATGACTGGGAGGTCTTCATATTGCAAATCGCAGCTCAGTGTTGCCTTTCTGAGAACCAGATAGCAGAGTTTAATAAAACACCATCTTGAACAGACATGACTGTGTTTGCTCAGCGCTGCCTGAGATTCAGGTGTTGTAGCTTTGAAGGGAGCTGACCTGTCTCTGGCTTTTGCAGAGACATCTGCTCCTTGCTGGGCACCAGGACTCTCAGACTCACCTTGTGCTCAAACAACCAAGATCTGATGCAGCTAAGATCTCTGTTCCTAGAGCAGATCCTTGGCTCTTTCATTCATATAACAAAAGCAAGCAGCTCCAGCAGCCTGATTTGGGCCTTTGTCTCCAGGACCTGATCAATAACCTGCAGATCAAATACATGCATCAGCTATTCTTATGCTGTATCAAGAAATTTAAGGTGAAATTGGGGAACAGGCAGTGACTATTACTAAAATATGCTAATGCTCCTTAATTACAGCATCTCTTGCACCATACTTCAGGTATTAAAATCAGTACAATTTAATGAGCACTCTTTTTATAATTTCAGTGAATCATCTACTTCTTAGCAAAAAAAAGTTTAATAGAAAAGCTTCACTTTTTACCAGATAAAGGAAGACAGTGCATTACATCAGGTAGAACAGGAGCACTTTGAACTGTCGCATTGCATATGATTAAACTCCGTTGTTTGAAAGCGAAGCGTATTTTGTACCCACTCGCAATCATGTTTTAGAAGTCGGATTTTAGTTTGTACTTGACACATGAATCCTGCCCCTAATGTTTCATGAGGAACAGTAATGAAGAAAAACTGCTCTGTGGACTGTATTCATTACACATTTCATTTTAACTAGGTCACAGTTCAAGACCTCCCAACAGGGAACTGCTACTCTTTCACTGATCCACACATCATCACGTTTGATGGATGGTGAGTATTCTACTTTGAAATAATTCGGCTCAATTACCGCAGATTTCAGTTTCTGGGTGCAACACGCATTTGGTTTTGTATTAGAATATCAGAAGACAATTATACTAGTTTTCCTATAGCAATTAATACAGTGCTTCGTTAACATATATTGCTTCCTTCCAGCTGCTTATGCTCATTTTAACAAAAGGACAAGAAATACATTAATTTTACAAGACAACCTGTGTCCTTCCCTGTAGTTTGGTAACACCTCACACAAAGTCCCTCTGCCCAAGGATGCTCGTGCATTCTTCTATCTACTTCCAGACATGGTTTATGCACTGCTGTATCTCTATATGGAGTTGACGGTTGTAATCACAACCAAAATACATGAACATGGTCATATCGTGTCAGATAAAAGAATTCAGAAATGATGAGTGGCAAATATTAGCCAAAGAATGCAAAAATAAAGTTGTACATCCTCCTATATTAGCCAGATGTCCTCTTTTACTACCCACCTTTAAGTTGCTTAAAGACTTACTGAGCCAAAGGTGGTATCTTTGTGTTTGACAACCCATACTGAACAGAATTTTTCTCCAGTTCACTTCCCAAATCATTCATGGATCTATTTATCCCAGATATTTAACATAACAGAAAGTTTTTAAAGTTTGTGTCCGGTATGTTTGATCCAAAGTTGCTAGTATCTAAGGTCACATTACAGGTTTGTCATTCTGCCGTTAACCTCCTAATGGCACAGATAATGACTTCAGGCACACCAGCGTCCACAGGGGCTCGGCAGGCATGATATTCTAAATTTGATATCCTAATGCCCCAGTTTCAGTCCAGCATGCTCTGGAGGTAACCTATGAAATTACATCAAAGCTGGAGAAGTCTGTTGATGAAATGAGAGGAAGAAAGGCAGTGATTTCATTAAAGGTTATATGTCTGCCTCAAATAATCACCTGAAGCAGGTAGTCTCAGCTAGGAAATTAGCTCTGCACATTTAGGGCTTTCCAGTTTCCCTCCTACTTTGTTGAATACCATTCAAAATGTGGTCCAGCACTTGCTTAATTCAAGTTTGGTTGCTCGGCGTGTTGGAGCTTCAGAAGAGCTGCAAGCGGTGGAAAGGCACTCCCATGTCTCATTGTGTCTGCGATTATTTCAACTCTGGGATATTAAACTGGATTAGAATATTATTTCAAAACTCTCTCAGATTCTGAAATATTCCTTTCCAATTTAGGACTAAGAAAGAACAGTGATCTGTCAGGTAGTTCTGTTTAGAAGGTCATAAATTACCGAGAAGTGCATCTTGGTATGGGGAAATGCTCCCAGCCACATAGGACATTTTAATATAGCTTCCATGGGAATAAAGGTATAAAAAAAACCAAAGCAGTTTTATTTTAAAAACTCACTTTGCAACCATGTTAGTACTTGGAAATGCTTCTAAACAATTTATGATTATATTGGAGCACAGAGTGTTTGGAAAAAGCTCATCCTGCTTTGGCACCCTCCCTCAGAGTCACACAGCCTTGACATGGAAAATATCCCAGGACTAGCTTGGTCCCTTGATAACTGCATGTTTCTTCCCGTGGATGGACGTTCATTACTGCTTTGGCTAGCATAGCTTTAAACGAGCCAAGTTGATGGGGCCTCTGCCATCTCAATAAATAGGTTATTTCACTAAGATATATCACTCCTTGATATTCAGCCAAGTTGCTTATCCATCATTTCACAGTCCCATTACTCCTACTTATATTCTCATTTATTATTGTAAATAATTTCTCTTCCAATTATTGTAATGATTATGCCACCCTATTACACATCAGTTAAGCAAATTCTGTGCCTGTCTATCCAAAAAAATATTAACGCATTAGCAAATTATTTTAAAGCTCTGTATCTAAGGAGTGGGAAGTGCAATTCCAGCTTCTGTGATACAAACCTATGATGTAAAGACAAAGGCTGACACAGAGGTATGAAACCGAGACATTCATCTTTGGTCACGAAAGGTTCATAGTGGGAAATTGTGTTTGAAATGAGGTGTGTGTTAGGTCTTGTGAATGGAAGAATTATGCAAAAAAAGCTGTGGGTTCAAAAAAGACATTACATGAATGTCCCTCAACAATAAAAAGTATTGGAAAGAGGCTGAGCTGCAGATTGTAAATAGTGAAGGAGGAGAGGAGAGGAGAGGAGAGGAGCTCATCAAAATTCAGCTTAATTTTAAAAAATATTGACTCTAATTATTTCCTTACAAAATCTGTTGGAAAAATGAAAAAAATGTCATAACAATCAAAACAATGGAATATTTCTTTCCCATCAGTAAAGTTTTCCTACTGAAATGGCCAGTTCCATTTATGGGTTGATTTTTAAGACTTGTAAGATTTCACAATACTTCTATAGTGATATTTTCAATGATTTTTTTAAATCCGATACGCTGAGCTCACATTACATCTGACGTGTTTCACTGTTTGTTAGATAACTAAAATACCTGACTTCTAATGACAATGCTCCTCTTTGGTATGCCTCTTGCTACTATATTTCTTTAGAAATATTTATCTTATAATCTTGTCATGCTTTTGACCAAAGGAAGTGACTGAAAATCGAAGCAGAACGTGTCGTATTTTATAGTGTAAGCACAATCTATTTGTGTATATTGCCGCCTAGATGTGAAATAACGTTAATTATACAGCTAAAATCCAGAGAGAGCACTTCCTTTTATAGCAAAGTACCTTCTAAATTAAACAAATGTGAAAGCCTGGTAAAGCAAAAGTATAGCCCTCATTACTAGTTACGGCACATTATAAATATAAAAGCTTTTTATGACATAAATTGTAGATTCTTAAATATGAAGTACTGGCTTAAAACTAAATATGCAGAAATCCTTTTAAGGCAAAATATAAAGAGGGAAATATTTCTTGACTGGTGAACTACATATATCATTCATACTATTTCCATTTTAACTCAAAAAAAAATATTTTCTAATTTTCTCAAACATTTATGCTAATCTATCCATCAATGTCATCCCAATGGAATGGCATCATTTCCCACAAGATGTCAAAATCCCTCTGCTTGCACAGCTTTACATTTATCCTATGCTTTAATGGCATTCATCATAGTAGCCCACAACTAAGTCCTGGACATAAATCACCCTCACAGAGTTGCTGTTCTTTTTGATTGTCTACAGTTTAGACAACCTTAAGCATCCAGTGACTGCTAGATACAAACCCCATATCTTCACTCCTGAGAACAACACAGTCAGTCCCCAGTGAAGTGCACTCTGAAACCAGAGAACATCCTCTAGCATCTCCCAACCCTTCCTAGGGTCACAAATAACACAGAATAGCTCTCATTAGCAAGGAAAGAGGGAGCCTCCAGGCATGTGTCAGCAAATTGAACTATTTGGTGGCAAAACTGTGATGGAAAAACTTGAGAGGCAGCCACAATAGAATCATAGTTTCATGGAATCACCAGGTTGGAAAAGACCTATCGGATCATTGAGTCCAACCATTCCTATCAAATACTAAACCAATAATAACTGAATTAATAAAAATATGAAGTGCAACTTGATGACTAGTGAGTATATTGTGTTATTTAATCCCATACTAACAGCAATGTTTTACATATATTTATATTGTTTTCTGTCTCTCTTTTATCATAAGCCAGCAGAAATGATTCCTATAGCACTTCACTGTCATAGCCAAAGATTTAGGAGCATTTTATAATTCCTAGATCAAGCACGAAACTTCAGCCATGACTTCATGTTAGGATAAGAACATGATGCACTCCTTGAAAAATAACCCAAGCACATAGACAGGGAGGGAGGAATGTTTTCTACCCAGTACATCCATTGCTGCAGACTATTAGGTGAGCAGGATGGGGAAGTGCACTGTGGAGGGAAATTTAAATGCAAGCAGTGATGCCTGATTCATAGAATAATGGAGTCATAGAATCATGGAATCACAGAATCATAGAATCACCAAATTGGAAGAGACTCACTGGATCATCGAGTCCAACCATTTGTATCAAATGATATACCATGCCCCTCAGGTTCACAATAGATACAGTGAGCTCTTCTTATGCAAGAGCTCCGGTAACTCTGCTTCATGCTTTTACTGCCAGGAGTAATTTCTCAAATG
>WAAB01008722.1:0-43008 GCA_013389865.1 Piaya cayana
TTATTCTATGATTTTATGATATGATGAACGCTTAATTTTGTACTTGATAAGACGCACTAACTGCAACTCATTTGTGTTTGTTTAAACACTATCAATGCACACAGAAAAGAGTGCATTTTGCTGTTAGCACACACACTAAAAATATTTGAAGTAGAACAGCTTATATGTAATGATAAGGCATACCTGTATTATTGTCTAACTGAAAGCTTTTCAGAGTCACAGCCAGAGGTCCTTCCCTTGCCTTCTCTTCTTTTTCTTGCCTGCTTTTTTTTTTTTTCTTTCTCACAGCCTTTGACTGAGATGAAGTATTTTCAACATTTTCATGTACCTAGAACAATAAAGTCCCACTGCTATAATTTTCCTCAATATCCAAATATTTTTTCTTAATGTTTTATAAAGGAAAAAAAATAGTAATAATACAGTAAAGGAGATTTTAGCCTGAACAGTAATTTGCGGGCTTCAGATTTGGTTAAAGATTGCAAGATATATCAGCAATTAAGCACCAATTCTGTTCTCTGAAGCAATACATTGCAGTGAATGAACTATCAGCCTAGCACTTCCTCAATCATCAAATTTTATCCATACACTCATGCATTGAGAGTAGTCAAATACAGGAAGGCAGAATGCTACACTGTACGGGTTAGTACTTTCTACAAAACCAGAGGTCTACTGTACCTTCTTTCTATTCCCAAAATATGCTGACTTGTTCAGTAGAAGTCAGAGGGCTATTAAAAGTGCTGCAATGTTCTATCAATTGACCTTACTCCTGTTGAAATCAGGCAGTCCTGTACATAATAGCCATTTGAACTAGAATCCCATCTCCACACACATCTACGTTAACAGTTTTAGTAAATCTTTCAACGACACAGTTTTTAAAAAGAATCTTAAACACTAATTAAATAAAGATTATTTTTAATCTTAAATGCTAAGTAATCTTAAGGAAATATTGTTATATAGAAAGCAAAGATAGAAACTAAATACTTTACTTTCCAACAAAACAAGACTTGTTTGGTATGTGTGAGTACTGTGTATCTTGAATATATTGTAGATGTTTTAAATTATTAAGAGGTAATTCTCAATAAGTCTACAAACAACACTATGCTACTGTGCCTGAAGATTATCTGCACTTTAAAAAAAGAATTTCTAGCAAGTTAAAAATTTATCCTTGATTTCTGAGGACCATCATACCCTCTCCCTCAAAAAAAATTAAGTAACGTACAGATATATTTGCACAAAAGTGCATGTGCAATTTTTATTTGTGATGCATAATTATATTCAAAGTTACATATTTTCATTACATTTAATTGGCTCGTGGTTTATTGCAAATAGGAAGCAAGTTCTTGTTGGAAATAAAAAAAAATAATTTAAGCATACTTTTCTGAACAGTTCTTCAGTGTTCCATAGAAAGCACTCAGAGAACACTGTCATGACTAGCTACAAAAATGCACAAGGCAAGATTTGACACAAAAAACCCCAAGATTAACCCTACAGATCAAGAACCTAAATTGGGAGGAGAAAGGCAGAGATAGTTATAGAATATGTCCTAGCCTGTCACATTGAAACAAGACTCAAAGTGATCATTGCACTCACATTCACTCCATACAAGTGGACATGTTTTCAAATATAGACATTTTCTTACTCTAGGTTGGAAGATGTCAGCGTACAAGAGTGAACAGCAAGTTAACATCAAGATAATGCCCTAGTGAACAAGGCTGTGTCTATGAAGCAGTTTTTAGCTAATAACTGCCAATTCCCAAAAGTCAAGTCACTGCTCAAAGGAACTAATTCTGTTGGTAAAAGATGTAAAAGTAAAAATTACACAGACCCTCAACAGCCTTTCAGAAAATGGGCTGTGGATTTGCTTTGAATGTTAGCAGCATCATATGCAGTTGTGCATCAACTCAGAGGGGAACCATTTTGAAGGTGATCACAGTTGATTTTCTTAATTTGTTAAATTAAAAAGAGTTGCAGGCATAATCTTTTTCTTATGTCAGACTTAATATACAGATTATTAGAACTAAGTACTTACACACAAAACAGAGAAAAAATTTTAGCAAAAATGTGCATGATTTAACAGTAACTAACACTTTGAGGCCTAAAGAGAAGTCAGTGCTTTGATTCTCTTCATGTCTGCTGGATTTTTTCTGGGGAAGGTCATTAATTCTGTTGGACTCTTAAAACATTTCAAAGCACTTGTATGTCAGAAAATGAAAAAAAGTAGAACTAATTTTGTACCTGTACAGGCCAATTAAGAAAAAATCCTACATCACAATATTATTATATAAGGTTTCTTTCAAATCCACTATTTCTCTGAACTTCTAAGGTTCTGAACAATGTAAGCAGACAAAATATATGAAGAAAACTGTACTTTCAGGAGTTTTTTCAATTTATTTTTAAAATTCAAGACTCCAACTTGTACAACTTTTACATTAGGATGAATCCTGCAAATACTTTTTTGTGCTCTTCATATTCCAGTGCGCTTAAGAGCAATGCTTTTTCAAGATCAGCTTCAAACATTTCAGATTCCAGCTGAAGAAACATTAAGATATTTCATGTGATTAGGTTATTAACAAAATTTAAAAGGCAGATAAACCCACTATGACCACACTAAAATTCAATTTTCAATACACATATCACTGCAACTGCCAAAAAGCTAAGTTACACTGATGTGACTTCTGGCATTATTAACAGATAGTACACCTTTTTGTGCTATATGTCATAAAATACTTTGCTTCAGGAACCTTTATAATGGATATAAGTATATATAAAGACATGGTACAACTTAATGCTACAGCTACCATCTTGATGATTTGTTTCCATGAAGTTTCTTCAAAATAATCTTTATTTTTAGTTTGAAGCATAAAAGCTAGAGGATGTTAAACAATGCAAATGGTCATTGTAGACCACCAGAAAGTGCTCATCCATCGCATAGAAAAGATAAAGCTAAGCACACTTAATTTTTTTCTTAAAAGGAGCAGAACTATCAAAATCTGATTTATTTCAAGACATTCTCTCTTTCATTTCTGAGACAAGGAATTACACAAGTCTGTACGTATGTATGAGCTGGAAAGACAATTTTGAGCTTTCTAGGTGTGACCTATTAAGAGCTAGGAACAACATGACAGAAATGAAGCATACTCTCTGGTTTTTTTGTGTTAAATTAAAAAAAAAAGGGAAGTGCAAGTAAATCCAGCTCCTGCTGCATAGAAGGTTGTAGGATTATATTGAGAACACCAGCAACAGTTCAGTGGTGGGGATGTAGGTGCTAGGGGATGTAGATGCTATAGCAAAGGTAGAAAGTAGACAACCTAAATGTCTAAAGAGCTAATAACCTATCCCACTGTTCACAACAAAGTTATTCAAGATTAAGATATTCTGAAAGCAAAACTGTTCATTTGAGGTCTACTGCCTTAAAGAATCACTACAGTCCCTATGGGCTGCCAAATGGAAGCCTGATTTTTCAATACAACCCTCACCTTTTCACCCATAACTGAAATATTAACTAGTAAAAATAATTACTTTAACCATCATTTTTTTGTTCTCTGAATTTCAAATTGATGTCCTTTTCATTCATCCAGAATGATCCACCATAGCTATTAAAGTGAATAAACTATTTAAGTGATCTTAATGTACTCTGCTCAAACTGGGCTGCATGAGGTACACTAGCATTGTCTTCTCTAGGAACCATGCTCTGGAAAAAAACTCACAAGTTCTTGTGTGCTTTACGTATGCCCAAAAGTGATTCAATATATAGTGTAAAAGCACACACATTCTTCCTAATTGTTTGTTTGATAATTCATATGATCAATCTCACATAAGAGGAAACCAAAGAGTGGCTTCTTGTTTTTACCTCAGTAAACTGGACCTCTTTGAGCAGTTACTTAGAAAACAGTAAAATAGAGCTCTCAGCATGAATTGCTACAAGATTTCACTTAGACTTCAATTCCCAGCTTAACATTGGTTTGTGGTTCAAACTCAGCATCACTGGACTACACTGGGCCTTTCTGGCAAGGTTTTGTAGCAGGAAAGTTCAGGAAGAGCCACAGTAGGCAGGTGAGAGGCACCTTGAAACGCGAAAGGGCTGCACACATGGTGTGGGAGTAGGGTGGTAGGAAGAACAATCTTCACCAGAGCACTATCAGTAGAGAGGTACCAGCAAACAGACCTCATCTCCTGCACTGCCTGTGTCCCATGGTAAGGGAAATGGACAACAAAGATGGGGGAGGAAGGAGTTTGCAGCTGCCATCAGTGGGGCTTTTCCATAAATGTTTGTCTTCTTTAAGCACTAGACTTAGAAATTAGGTTTGATAACTGGTAATAAACTAAAATGACAGAAATTATCACAAAATCTATAAACTGGTTTTGCCCACAACTGTTGAATCCAATCTGACAATGATTGTTACCTAACAAATATTAGGTCTTGAGGCCTACTACATGGAAAAACTCAACCTGAATATGATGAAAAAGGAAAGAAATTTAAAAAAAACAAAAACCACCAAACATGAGGTAAACTCACAAGAAAGTCGAACTTGTTGATTTCAAAAGTATCAAAGAACTTCCTAATTCTTTTTCTTAATAGCTCACAGCTAGAAATTTTTACCTTTGTGTGTCTCAAACAACTAATTTAGCACAAAAGGTCCTAAAATTAAACTACCACAATATTGTTATAAATATTAAACAACTGCACAAAAATTCTGTTATATGATTGGTTGAACTCGATGATCTGGTGGGTCTCTTCCAACCTGGTTATTCTATGATTCTATCTCTAGTACAACAAGAACACTATCATAATTTGCTTAATTAGCAGTCATTCAGTTCAGGGCAAAACGGAGTATTTGAAGGTAGCTATACAAAGGTTGCTATTTCTGAGCAGCAGCTGAGTTGAGAGCTTTAGACCTGAATATTCTGAAAGCCAGTCACCTCTCTCATAGCTTCTTAAGCACCTTCAGTCCGGCTCCTATGCACAGCCTAGCTATCTCATGTTAGATAGCTATAGGCTTGCTACCACTTAAACCTGTTTATCATAAAATCTATAAACCATGGGTTCCTTTCATAGGTATTCTGAGTGTGCATTTGATAGGCAAGCTCTGGAGTACAGTTAATAGTCCTAAGAAACTGAGAAATGCACAAAGGTCTTACACCGACTCTTTTCAAAGCTATGCTGAAGGAAGACTATGCTTTAATAGCATACAACATAGCATAGAACATAGAAAATAGCATAGAACAACTCCCTAGTTAAGACAAATGTGGACAAACCTTTAAAAGCATAGTGCCAGAGTCAGTATAGCAATTTGGAGAGTAAACATGAATAAAGGAACTCTCCATTAACTGGAGATGCTCTTTGAGTAGTGACCTCTGTGGAAGCAGGAAGACACAGTTTCTCATGAAATATCACCCTCCATTGCAGTATACCACTTAAAATTTACTTTTTAATAATCAATACTGTATTCCTAGACAAAGGAAATTACAAAAGTGACATGCTAGGAATCCATGCCTTCTTAATCCGAAGCATTTAAGCTCATGTCTCTCCTCAGATAATTATGTGTTAGTTGCAGTTTGAACCTTTTGGCCAACCAGTTTGTCCAGCTCCGAGAAGAGATGCTCTTATTAAATCTTACAATACAGTCACTATGACCTTATGAAAAAACAACACAGAGACAGCAGAAGAGTTCAAAGCACTAATGAACATTTGAAGCAACCTTGACTAAATAAAGTATTTTGTCAAGCCAGCCTTTCAAAGGCACTGTCGTAGATGTGGAATAATGCCATTTTGTTCGAGAATTCAGCATTCTACCACCTGTGTTGGGGCACTCCATCATTTCGACACAGGCTGGGCGATAATGAGGGCAACCCTGTAGAAAAGGACTTAGGGGTACTGCTGGTTGAAAAGCTGGACACAAGCTGGCAAAGTGTGCTTACAGCCCAGAAGGCCAACTGTAGCCTGGGCTGCATTAAAAGAAGAGTGGTCAGCAGGTTGAGGGAGGTGATCCTGCTGCTCTATTCCCCTCTGGTGAGAACTCACCTAGAGTACCATGTTCAGCTATGGAGCCCTCAGCACAAGAAGGGCAAGAAGGTGATGGAGTGGGGCCAGAGGAGGGCCACAAATCATGATCAGAGAGATGGAGTGCCTTTCTTATAAGGACAGGCTGAGAGAGTTGGGTTGTTCAGCCTAGAGAAGAGAAGGCTCCAGGAAGACCTCACAGGAGACTTCCAGTACCTGAAAGGAGCATACAAGAAAGCTGGAGATGGACTTTTTACAAGGCCATGAAGTGACAGGACAAGGGGTAATGGCTTTAAACTTAAGGAAGGGTAGACTTAGACTGGATACAAGGGAGAAATTTTTTACAATGACAGTGGCAAAACACTAAAACAGATTGCCCAGGGAGGTAGTGGAGGCTCCACCTCTGGAAACACTCAAGACTCAGGTTGGATGGGACTCTGAGCACCCTAATCTAGTTGATGTCCCTGCTTCTGCTGGTGGGCTAGACTAGATGACCTGTAAAGTTCCTTTCCAACCACAAGCATTCCATGACTCTAAGATCAAAATGAATAAGAACTGATAGTTCGTATCTAGGTTTACCTTGTCTGACCATTTCACCACCCAGTAAGTAGACTACAAAACTCTTTTTTACCTGAAATAATTCCTTCATACCACACAGAACGAAAAAACAGCAAGTACTGAACAAAAGAAATATTGACCTTGAAAGTAACTCTGAACTGAATGAGCTCTGGAAATATTCAAGAGGATTATTATGTCATTACTTAACTCTTGGGACAACCATCTAGTAGCCTCCAAAGTTAAGAATTTGGCTATACTCTGTTTAAGGAAGCACCTACACGAAAGCATCAGCAATATACAAAAAAATCAAGGACAGTATCCAAACATCAGACTTTTGTCAATACATCTTTCTGTATTGTGTCTCAATTAGGACAGGAAGCAGTTCAATATAATCTTTTGTAGTGCATCATAAGCTGAAAACTCTGTAAAAGAAAGTAACATCCTAGTAGATGACAGTTTACAAACTGAACAGTTTCAGGGAACATTTAACTCCAGTTGGTGTCACTTATTAGCAATTTGCCTTTAAAAAGTGTGTGCGAAATAAAATACTTGGAAGAGTCCAAACTGTCAGCCACAGTGAATGAGTGCATTACAGAATTATTTAGAAGGAAGCTACGAAAAACCATACCAAAACATTTCTTTAAACACCATCTGAAAAAAAACCACACAAAATTAAATAATTTATTTGACTGTCTATGCTATTTTGGCCTAAAATAATGGAAGCACTGCAAACAATTCAGTTTTTTATTAGGTGCATTTTGCTGTACAATTTTTGTTTGTGGTAACACTGGCAAGAAGATAAACAATGAAAACATCTTTGTCAGTCTTTGCTTTATCTCTAACGTATTACTGAAGTATTACTCTACAAACAATATTATCAAAAGAGATGCTGTAACATTATAAACCAGATTTTTACACTGACAGGACTACCCTAGTGTGCTAAAGGACAGTCAGCACTCAGAGTCTGAGTGTTCATTATTACCTAGAAAGGAACTAGTTATTTCATGCCTAACAGAACTTATCAAGCATTATTGTTCTACTGTGGATCTGTATTATAGATCCATATATTCCACCACTAAAACACTCCAAACTTTGCTCCCACCACAGCATTCCACCATCATTCCATGGAAGTACTTCTACTTCTTGTCCAAATGATAAAAATTCTTCTTACCATACCTCAGTATTTACAGTCCAGCTATGAGGTGTGCAAAAAGCAACATGTGCTGGCTGTAAACTGTTCTATATTTGATAGGAGATGTGACTTGATATTCAACTGAAATTTTTCCTTCTATGTAGCAGTATATTGTTGCTTCCTCCCTAGTCATGTGTTTTTTTTATCCATGAGATTTGACTTCATGGAGTAACACATTTCAGAAAAGCCAAAGACAGCTAACTAAATACATCAAGCTGTACCTGCTCATCTCTTTGTCTCATCTTCTGCCAGTTTTCTTCCTGAGAGTCCTTCTGTACTGCACTATATAGGTTTTGTTCTTCCTGAGACAGACAGCTTCCAGGTGAGAATTTCTGAGGAATCTTTTTAAAAGCAAGGTTTCTGAGCTGAAAAGCAGTTATTTTTAACATTAATTAAAATGTTGACAAGTATATGGAAACAGTCTTAATGGACTAACAAAGGCATTCAGACATGCAAGCAGACATGCATGCGCTTTAATTTATAGCCTGTAATACATCTTTGTTTAATCATTTAGAGCACAACACTATAAAATTATGGAAAACTGTGGATCAATACCACCACAGCTACTCCTTATGAGGAGTGGCTGAGAGGGTTGGGGTTTAGCCTGAAGGAGAGGAGGCTGAGGGGAGACCTTATTGCGCTCTATAACTACCCGAAAGAAGGTTGTGGAGAGGAGGGAGCTGGCCTCTTCTCCCACGTGTAAGGGGACAGGACAAGAGGGAATGGCCTCACGCTTCCCCAGGGGAGGTTTAGGCTGGACATCAGGAAAAAAAATTCATAGATTCACAGAATCACCAGGTTGGAAGACACCCACCGGATCATCAAGTCCAACCATTCCTATCAAACACTAAACCATGTCACTCAGGACCTTGTCCACCCGTGCCTTTAACACCTGCAGGGAAGGTGAATCAACCACCTCCCTGGGCAGCATGTTCCAATGCCCAATGACCCTTTCTGTGAAAAACTTCCTCCTAATGTCTAGCCTAAGTTTCACAGGAAGGGTCATTGGCTGCCCAGGGAGGTGGCTGAGTCACCATTCCTGGAGGTGTTTAAAAGATGGTGGACGAGGTGCTGAGGGGCATGGTTTAGTGATTGATGGTAATGGTTGGACTCAATGATCCAATGGGTCCTTTCCAACCTAGTGCTTCTATGATTCTATGAAAAGCCTTTATCAGATGAAGGATGAAACAAAAAGAAGCAAAGTACTATAGAAGTGTCATCCTTAATGTGTTTTTGGAGTGTCAGGACTCCTTAGAACAGCAAGTCTTCTCACCTTAAATTCATTTAAAATCAGCCAATCATGAAGATGCTTCAGAATTGTTTTCCTTCCCCTTTCAACAGTCACTTGCTATACTGCTTTTTGCTTTACTACTTTGTTTCTTGCTGCCTGCACCAGCAGTACAATCCCTGCTTTCTTGCTTTCTTGTTCAGATTAGAGTGGTAGCAAAAACACCAGTGCAGACCATTCTGATTTACAGTTTCAGTGGATTGTAGCCATGGTACATAATAGGATGAACAACACCAGCGAGCCCTTACTTGCCTCTCTGCCACTACAGCAATAAGTATGACTTCCATGCAAATGAAACTCTGTAGACATATGCAACACATATGCATACAAACAATCATTTTGATGATGTTAAAAAATTTTAATGGTATTAAAGCAGGCATAAACAAACATTAGACTATGTTTATTGAAAAGTTCATCATGAATATAAACAGAACAGTATCAAAACTGAAAAAAAATCCCTTTACTTAGTATTACTGCACATGCTAAAATTTCCAGCGTTTTAAGGATAATGAATGATAAACGAAAAAAAGATGGGGTTAGTAGTTTTGTTTGTTTTACATACCAAATTCGTTAAGAAATGTGCATACAGTTTCCCACAGAAAGATTATCTAGGATCAGTTGTCAGATACAGCAATCTAGAATTCAAGTTCCCTGAATCCTGGAACAATTCTTTCAGCCTCACTTCTTAAATTCCACATCATCTGAGGTCTCAGAACCACAACTGAAGAAAATCACTTTTCTTCACTCCACCCCTCAGTTCACAGGAAAAAAAGGGGAGTGGGAGGGCTGGATTTAACAGATTAGGGAGCTGTACTGGTGGATAAACATGAAAAGTACAATTTAGGAAAACAGATTTTAAAGCTTTTGGGAGTAAGTATGTCTAACTATCTCCTAAAAAGCAAAAAAACCAAACATAACTTTGAAAGCCCCTTTGAATTTTAACACATCAGCTGTCCAAACAGGCAACTACAATTGACTACTACAAACCTCTGAAAAGAAGTTGTTTCCCAGCAATCACTTTCTAGAAAGGTCATTCCTTCCATCAAAATTTTCAACTTGTATAGTAGGTAGTATCTTACTTTACATAAAGAACTTTTAATAAGGCAAAGGAAAAAATGCAGCCTTGTGACCAAATACAATTTGTTTCACAAAAAAACCCCCCAAATGATGACTTGTCAGGGACAGCAAAAATTATTCACTAGATAAGAAATTCAGCAACTACTGAAAAATATAATCCCTTTACCTCATTGATCTCACACTGCTGCTGTTCTTTCTTTTCCCTCCTTTCCTTTTTTTTCTTACTCATAGTTGGTATTGCCTTTGAAGCCAAACACTTATTGGCACCTTGGCCTCTTCCTCCTTTTCCAGAGACTGAATCAGTATCACTTTCAACTTGTAGTAAAGCAAAACGAGAAGCAGTAGTGGCAACTGAACTGCTTACAGTAGATGCCATTGCTACACCTGAAATTCTACTGAGCTGGCTTCTTTTTAAGTTTCCTAGGAAAGTGACAGAGAAATAAGAATGAAAACAGTGTTTCACCAAACAATCAATAATTCAAATCTATTAGCTGCAGGGCCAGTATTAAATGCCTCCCACCCCCCTCAGCACTATTTCATTGTATTTTTACTATGATCTGTTATCTTAATTATGAATCTTACAAAAGGAAAGAATACTCTCAAAAACAATTGTTTCTTTAGGGTAATACGTTGGTCCCCGAGAGATAATTTTTAATGGAAAAAAAAACAAGTGGAAGGCTCTAAAAGAAGTTTGCCTTTGTGATCTGGAGTATGAAAAGACAAAATCAGTAAGTGTAGCCCTCCAAATCTGTTTCAGATGCCATCCCTCCAGTCTGCCAAACACAGGACTTGAGGAAAGAAACAAGTAGATATTACACACATATAGGCTCCAGTTTGGGTAAACAGCCTTAGTTCTAATTTCTCAAGTAGTATCATTTTGCTCCTGAGCCCATGGAGATCCAACAAAGATCTCCACAGGAAGTCAAGCCGAGCACTGTGGCTGGTACTCTTAAACATTAGGTTCACCTATTGCAGCGCACAGAGGATGTTGTTGGAGATGGGCAGAACTGGGAAAGACACTCTGTACCTATAACTAACATGTACATCCCCATGACACCATTCCAAAATATACATTACTTATACAGTGTAAAAGTTAATTTTTTAATGTATTTACATGCACACTTTAGTGAATTGGAAGACTGAAAATTATGTTAGTCAGCAGTGTTTTCACAGAAAACAGTTATCTAGCTATGCTGACATACCATGATAGAGAGGTGTAGTGAAATGGTACATACTTTCTAAAGGCACTGCTTGAAACAAATCTTTACAGTTTGGCAGTTTAAAACATAATAAGCAGAATGTCTTCTTTGATGATCTACAAACATGTATATGCTTGTTAACTACTATTACAAGAGAACACAAAAACCTACAGAAATTTCAAGAGATTGTTTTTATTGTTGAATTCTAGACTTTCTCAAGGACATACCTGTATAGGTGTTCTAAAGATGCTCAGACATATCAACAGGAAACAATAGTATATCACCAATGCTATTGTTATTGGTCATCATAGTGAACATTACCCAAAAGACTGACTATGTAGGAGTATTAACATTTCATTTCTCAGAGATGAAAGAGAAGAAGCAAGCAAGCGAGTACTGCTCCTATTTGAGTTTACTGAAGATAAAGGTTACAATGAACAGCATTCTTCTCATACACAAGTTACGTACTCTTTCTTGTAAAAAAGGAAAATTAAGCTGATTAAATGATCTGCATTGTACCCCTAGAATAAAACAAATTTGACATCAAACTGTGAATCCACCTAATGCCGATCCGGAGACTTTCAATGAGACTGCAACCACGGAACTAAAAACTCCACACTGAACGCATCTAAAACACCGTATGCAGTTAGTACTTGTTACTCTCTTTAAACGACTGAATGTATGTTTGGATTTTCCAGCTTAGTTACAGTTGACAAATGTCGTGCTGTTACTACGTGTCAAGTCTGACAGCAGTTTGAGCCCTGGAAGCCAACTGACAGTGTGAACTCCCTTGCATTCCTTCTCCCTTGTGAGGGAGATCTAAAGCTTCCATCCAGGGACACCCAAGGAGACCCCCAGAAGGCAGAGTGTGTGCACCAAAGGGCAAAACTTACGGAAATAAATTCCAGGGACTCTTTATAACAGACACACCTGTTCCAAGAAACGTGATGAATAGATTCATAGATTCATAGAATAGTTTGGGTTGGAAGGGGCCTTAAAGATCATCCAGTCGTCCACTCCCCAAATAAAAAAAAAGCTATGCTTTAAAGGTGGGAACTTTTAACGAGCAGCCTCTTAAACAACATTCTCCGTTTACTGCGTGTGACAAGAAACCACCAGCTCTCACCGACATCAACCAGCGACCTCCGGTCCCCGAGCAGCAACCCTCGCGCGCCAGGGGCGTTCCGGCCGCTCCGCGCAACGGGCGCTTTCGCTGCGGTAGAACCCGCTCCCACCCACACGCCGCTCCCAGCGCCGGGAACAGGTGGGAAAAGCCCGTTCACGGGAGCGTCGCCCCCTCAGGGCACTCACTGCGGTGTCGGCGGGGGAAGGAGTCGAGCGGCCGCCTTGCTGCGCGGGCGGTTCTAACGGCCCTGGGCTAACCGGCGGTGCGGGCGCGGGGGGGCGCCCGTGACACTCACCCACCCGCCACCCCCAACCCCCGATCCGGTACGGGGGCCCGGCGGGGACAGAACGAGCTTCGGGGGTGGGGGAGCGGTTCGCGGATTGGAGGAAGAAATTCTCTGTTACAGTTTGCTAACCTATTATGTACTTGAATGTTATGCATGTGTGAGAAACACGCATTCACTGGTAAAATATGAAAAAGGACAAAGTCTTCGGAGCAAAGGCAATACTATTTTATGGTTTACAATTCAGCGCTGAATTGGATGCCCTTCTAAAAAGTCATGATGCAAAGTCTGGTTACAGCAATTTTATACATATATAAATTTTGAGAAACGCTGGTTACATATTCAGGGAATATTGTTTAAACATACACAGAACTCATTACCCACTCTTAAATGTACATCGCAGTTCCTTTGTGTCTTCAGAATCCTCTAAAGCCTGGAGAAGTAACGGTTGAGGGGAGACCTCATTGCTCTCTGTAACTGCCTGAAAGGTTTTGGTGAGGAGGGTGCTGGCCTCTTCTCCCAAGTGACAGGGGACAGGACGAGAGGGAATGTCCTCAAGCTCCGCCAGGGGAGGTTCAGGCTGGACATTTGGAAAAAAAATTTCACAGAAAGGGTCATTGGGCACTGGAACAGGCTGCCCAGGGAGATGGTTGACTCACCTTCCCTGGAGGGGTTTAAGGCATGGGTGGACGAGGCGCTGAGGGGCATGGTTTAGCGTTTNTTCTATGATTCTATGAATGCTCTTTATCTTATCTCCTTCATTGTGTCCTCTTGGTGAGTTCAGGTCTGCCCTATGTTCCTGCTGAGGGACTGCCCTTGTTTCAAGTAGTAAACAAGCTAAACTCCTGTTACAATCCCATTCTTTGTTACTGCAAGCTGGCCAAGATTTGCCTTCAGTATATATATACTAGTTTTAGACAAAGAACAGTCTACGTCCTCAAAGAATATTTATTTAGGTTATCCAACTACGTCTGGAGCTCTTGATACAAGACAGATTTATATCACATAATAATTAAGCATACAAACCAGCTGCAGCAAAACGTATCAATTAATTCTCACACATGGATTTTGTCATTTTAGTACTAAAATGTAAAATTGGCTTGAATAATAACTTCTAGCTTGCCAGTGCCTAGATACTTATGCTTAACTAATGATTTTAGCAAGATTGCAGTTAGAATGTGGGAAGAATGTAACTGTATCTAATTAAGAGACATAACAGTGCGATGATTAGAGAAAGAAGAACCAGCTCGGCTGAGACACAACCTTGAAGAGGTGCCCAAGGAATCTAAGAGCATGGACAAGAATGGGGGTTGAAATGTTCAGCTGTGAGGAAGTTCTAAAGCCTCCATCCAAGTACACCTAAGGAGACACCAAGACAGCAAAGCATGTGCACCAAAGGGACAAAACTTATGGAAATAAATTCCAGGAACTCATTATAATAGACACACCTGTTCCAGGAAAAGTGATGAATATAAAGTCATAGATTCATAGATTCAGAGAATAGTTTGGGTTGGAAGAGACCTTAAAGATTATCTAGTCCTAAACCCCCTGTCATGGGCAGGGACACCTCCTACCAGACCAGGCTGCCCAAGGCCCCATCCAACCTGGCCCTGAACACCTCCTGGGATGGGGCAGCCACAGCTTCCCTGGGCAACCTGTGCCAGTGCCTCACCACTCTCAGCATGAAGAAATTCCTCCTTATGTTTAGCTTAAATCTGCCCCTCTACTGTTTATACTCATTGCTCCATGTCATATCACTACCAGACTTTGTGAACAGTCACTTCACTTCTCAGCTTTCTTGTAGCCCCTTCAGGTACTGGAAGGTCGCTATAAGGTCTCCTTGGAGCTTTCTCCAGGCTGAACAACCCCAACTCTTTCAGCCTGTTCTCATAGGGGAGGTGCTCCAGCCCTCGGACCACCTTTATAGGCCTCCCTTGGACCCATTCCAACACCTCCATAGGCCTCTTATGTTGAGGATTCTGGAACTGGACAGAGTACTCCAGATGGGGTCTCAGAAGAGAGGAGTAGAGGGACAGAATCACCTCCCTCAACCTGCTGGCCTTGCTTCTTTTGATGCAGCCCAGGCCACTTTTGGCCTTCTGGGCTGCAAGTGCACATTACTTCTCTGCAGGGCTGCTATCAATCATGTCATCCCCCACCCTGTATTGAAACTGCAGATTGCCCTGACCCAGGTGTATCATTTGTCTTTGTTGAACCGCATGAGGTTTGCACCTCATGTATGCTTTGACTGTATAAAACCTTTGTGGATTGTCCTGGAAGTTCCACACACATTGAGTACAACACCACATTGAGCTCCACATAGGTGGAGCTATCCCCTGAATGCCTGGTCTCGCATTGAAGAGTACCTTCCTTAATAATCATATTGGCAGTGATTATTGAGTCTGGCTTTTCACAGCATCAGCATCCTACTGGAGAGCAAGGTGCTCCTGCGAGCAAGTCCTACTCTGAGGAGCAGAGCTGCAGGCTATGAGCGCCGTGTGGAGTGGTCACTAGGGCTGGAGGAGCCTGGTCAGTTCAGGAAGACTGGCATCATTTCCTTCAGGCAGTGCACATAGGATTAAAGATAGTCACACAAATAACCCAGAGTTATGGGTTTACTGTTTGCAGTATAACAAAGTTTTCTGTCACGTGTTTGATGTTCACTGTTAAACGCGATCTACTTCTCAAACATGCCATTAATGTTTTCACAAGTCAGAGAAATTCCACAGGCTACTTGCATGAGGGAACTCTGATATTAATACCCATTACTAAGCAGAGCCTGTAATGGAAAGGGCAAGAATCTATTCCAGAAATGCAGCTATCACAGTGTTCAGATAATCATAATTGAGAATTCAAATAACAAGCAAAGTTAGTTTGTGTTCACAGTTGCTAGCTGGACAACAGATAATATGCACAGCTTTTTTTCCTCCCCAGTTAGCTTTAGCAGGACATAGCAAGGGAAACAGCTGTTAGTAAGTGAAATAATGGCATGGTGGGTCACTGCAAGTTATCTCCATATTGTTTTTACCCCTATATCAGCTAAATGTCCATGAAGGTTGTAAATTCCAGTAAATAACACCAAGGAAATAAATCAGCCTGATAATAAAAGCTTATTGTATGAATTCTTAGTTTTAAATAGAATTACGAGAAGATACATACCATCTGAAAGAGGTAAAACCATTTTATTTGTTAGTTCTCTAACAGTTATATAAAACAGAACATGAATGACTTTTTACTTTTTCGTTCCCTGTATGACTGCTGTACAGGCCTTTCTCATTGTTTTGCTTATGTGAGGTCCCTCTCATGGTCAACAATTCTTTCACTTCTTCAAAGATCACAGATGCATCTGATGTATGGATCTATCTCAGCATTAGGTGACACTGTAATTATGTCTTGAGCCTGGTAGGTGTGGCACACAGAATCTAATGTTTGAGCGACTATTTAATCTGCAGTGTCACCACTACAGAAACCTCCAAAGCACCAGCTAACTTCTACTAGTGATTGAATCATACTTCCTTATATTTTTCCCTTGCTTATTTTGTATCCATAAGGAACATGTTTTTCATTTGTAGAAACTTCAAAAGAATGGAATTCATATTAATTGATAGGGTAATATGAAGTATGAAAATACACAGTATTATCTTGAGAAGAAATGCCTTCAGCAATTCCTTCACTTAATACAGAGATGTTGCAAATAAGTACACATTTGAAACTGTATTTACTTCTTTCTGTTTACTGCTTTTTAACTAGAAACATTAAGTGAACTATATATACACTAATATTAAACTTAACATTCATTAAGACTGACTCCTTCCATGACAGTAAAAACAACCAAGCCCAGTCCAAAAAACAACCAAAAAACACTCCAATCCTTATGTTACAATTCAGCTGAGCAATAGGCAATAATTAGATGTAACTGTGAAAGATACAATCATTTGACATGTTAAACAGTTTATCTGTCTAATTAGAATGAAATGCTTTGCAGCCTAGTCAGAAAATTCTAAAATGCACCACAGGACAATATGTCTGTTTGTCAAGTGGCAATAGCATTTTCATAGTCTGAAAAGATTTGAACTGTTTGCTACATGGAAAAATGCAGTTTCTTCATACCTATAACCAAAACACATGCTATACAAGAAACCTCACCTAGACAACAACAGAAAGCAAAAATTCCTCTCGTAATTACATCTAAGACAACATTTTCATACATGACTAGCTGAAGTCCAGCACTAAAATAAAACTAACCTTACTTTCAGTCCTGTCACATTTTATGTAGGAGAGAGTCAAGGTTAGAAGTGTGAATCTAATTTAGATGTGACATTCTAGTTTCTCCCTTCAAGTTGTGCAGCTGTTAAGTGTATGCTTCTCAGTGATGACTGTGCTCTTACAAAAAAGATTTGATTGCAGTAACAACAACAGTATAGCCTAAAGTAAAGGACATGTGTAGTTGTGCTTCCTCTGAAGCAGATATGGAATCCAGAAGAATAATTTTTCTGTGAAAGGACGTGACTGATTAGTACAAATAAAATAATACATTGGTCCACCCAGCTTACCTGGGAGATGCTGAATTTGGTCCTGTTTTTTCCATTTTAGTAGGACAGAAATAAATATCACACTTTGAATTACCAAGAGTGACTCTTTAAAAGCCCAACAAACAAAACCTAAAAGTGAAATAAGAAATTATTGTAATTCCATTAATAAGCTGTAAAGAAGAAAAAAAGAAAATTAAGTATTTTTATGTTCCTCTTCAGGAATAAATTTATCTTTATGTACTGATTTCAATCTCAAACATGGGTTGTTTAAAATGTTTAGATAAAAAGCATACAGAAGCCACTCATTATCAATAGTAGGTGACAGTCTTTCAAATAAATTTTCTAGCTATGTGCCAAAATAAATTAAATTGTTTTTCTTTCTAACTCAAGAAAGTATGATATTGTTCTAGGAAACACAAATTACACAAGTGCAGTGCATTTCACTGCAGTTTTTGAAAAACTTCTACATTTTTGAAGTTACTGCAAAAAAACTCCAAACCAATATAAATAATTCCTTCCGTGTTAAAACGTCTTTGAATGAAAGTTCTTAGAGATCATGTTAATTAAAATCCATCTCAGGTTCACTGTAACTGTGTGAGCATAACACCTAATGACTTGAGAGTGAGCAGTAAGAACTAAAGTACATTTACTAATTTATCCATGGTTGATACATAACAAGACCATGAACAAAGAAATATAATAGAGTTGCTTTAGTAGCAGTATCTGTAAAAACTGCAATGAAAAGTAACTACGTCTTAGGGACACTAGACTTTGTGTCCATTTCAATGGTATCTGGAGCAATACAACTGACACCAGCTCCAAGGCTTGAGCGTCTCAGAGATAATTCAGAGGGAGGAGTATAACATAACTCTTGGCGAGATAGTTTTACTGGAATTATGCCCTGAAATTGTGTAATGGTTTCTCTTCTCTGGGTGACAGAAGGTAGATAAGGATGAGATGCTGAAGGCTGATCTTCATATGTTCCTGTTTTGTCATCACTACTGCTTGACAAATGTTCTTTACTGCACCCAAATTCTGAAACATCTTCTCCAAGACTGTATGAATTCTGCTGTGTTCTTAAAGTATTTGTTCTGTCTGTTTCTTTTATTTTCCCTGGTTGACTACTGATTTCAGAGTTAGCTGTTGACTTGAATTCTGCAGAAGCAACTTCTGCTTCATATTGACTGGATGCCTTGTCAGCAGCGCTGTTATCTAAAAAGAAATTTATCAGAAGATAAGTAGCTAAAAGTTACAACTGTCCTGAGTCCATCAAGAAACATTAGTTAGTCATAGAGTCATAGAAGAGACCCATTGGAAGAGACCCACCGAGTCATCGAGTCCAACCATTCCCATCAATCTCTAAACAATGCCCTTCAGTACCTCATCCACCCGCATCTTAAATATGGTTTTGCAGCATCAGTAACTTGTAGTGTGAATGTGGTAAAAAATTATCAGCACCTCACATTTTTTTATTTCTGTTAAAAAGTTTGTCATCTACAAAACATCAGAGGTATCAGCTGTTATTTCACCCTGATCAAGTGCTGTTAATACAAGCCTCACCATTCTAACTTTTAATGTATTGTAACTGGCAGTCTCAAAACACCTGAACCATGACAGTCAAATATGAAATTATTTGTATATTCAAAACCAGTCAGCAGTTATGCTAGGACAAAACACATTCTGCAAGTTGACTGTAATATACACACAAGGCTTTAAAGCTCAGCATAAAATTATAACGTGCTTTTACTACATTGTATGCAGCATGCCTCAAAACATATTCAAAAGAAAAACAGCTAAACCCAAAGTATTTATCAGAAAACATACAAACATATGTATTTGCAAAAGTTTGAAATTCACAGGAATCTTCTTCCTTCTTCTCCTTGCTACAGTCTGGCTAGGATGGGTGTTTCCCCACATGGGTACATACCCTGAACTACATGCTTCTTTGTATACTAGACACAGAATAGTCTTTCCCACACTCATTTCTAATCTAACCTCTACAATATTCATGTTCACAGCTTGATAGTGTACTTTATAGTAATGAATGTGTTGGCTCATCCAGAGGGCAAGGGCTGAGCCTTAATTCACTCTGGGAGCAGCAGGAGTGTGATTAGCATCTATGTGTGAGGAAAGCATGGCACTGCCTGAGTGGGAAGAATCAGAAGCCTTGTTGGGAGGAAGCATCAGTCGTGCTGAGAATTACAAAGAAAGCAAAGAAACTTGTATTGTGCCTGTGAGGTACTGGTGATGACATTAATGAGTGTGAGACAAGGAAAATAGCAACTGAAGTCGAAGCTTCTTTTCTCCTTCACCTGCAAAGTTCTGTTAGCATTTAGGAAAGTAGGATACAGAACAATTAAAAACTTACAGTATTAGTTGGTTGGTTTTTTGGTTCTATTGGTTTTCTTCATGTGTGTCAAAGCACAGAATCGTATTACAAAGCTCTTTTTTTTTTTCCTACAGGTGTATATATCCTCTTACTAAGTAAATAACTGAAGCTCATAACTAAGCTAGTAACTGAAAGCTAAAAGTATGGAATTCTTCACTGACAATCACAGTAAGTAACTTTACAAAATCACGTGCTGGGAGCATGGCATATGAGAAAGCTATTAGTTATGTCATTCAGACCCTTTCAATTAGTGAAATTCTTTTTTCTTGACCACAATAGTTTGAGGATGGAGATGCTGTAATTATGTTAGAATCCAGAGAAAACAGAAGAATTTAAACTACCAGTATACCACTGCTACATCTATAAGCCAATGTTGTTCCTCCTTTGAAACTGTGGAACAGTTAGTTTAGTAAAAGTCATTTATATGTCTACCTGATATACTTGTATGTTCACCCTTCAAATGGTCTATTGACAATTGCATATGTATTATAAGATAATGCACTTACATTTAGCGAAGGCCAATAATTGATGGGATGAGTCTCCAAGAAGGCTCTTCAATTTCTTCTTCAGCTCTCTGCTGGTTTTCTTATAGAAAAACAAGTCTTTTTCCAGTTGCTGGACTTTCACTTCATATCCTTTCATGGCTTCTGCAATACCTTCACTATCTTGTTCTAGGACAAGTAAAAGTAATTTAAGAACCAAATAGCTCTGTGCAAGGATGCCTAACCAGCATTAGACAGAATATGTCATGTATCCTGCTGACACTTTGCTTGAATGTCATATTTTAACTTGTGTGACACAGGGTCAAAAAGATCATGCCAACCCTGCTTCTCGGTTTTACTAAAAGTGTTTACAAGACCAACATCATCAGGACCACTATCTTTCAGCCTTCCAAAATCAGCAAGTATGAGAACACTACAATTCTGATACCGCTTTAAAATTATTCAATTTTCTGTTCATAGACACCATATGTCTGTTCCTCAGCATCTTACACAACATTAGAGTTTGCGACAGCCAAAATATATCTTTGAATCTTAAAGGTTTCTCTTCAGTTGGAATATAATATTTCTCAGTATTGACTGAAGAAAATACTTGTCATACAATCCTTCTCAAGAAGCAGATACCTTGAAAATTATGCAGTATTAGCTGTAGTTTTTTCTCATGTTCTTTTTGTTGTAGGGTCAGCTGTCTATCATACTGCATCTTGACATGTTCAAGTGCAGATTCTAATTCATGTATTATGGCTTGCTGGTCTATGACCTTCATTTCCTGTTCTTCAGTCTGCAGTTGTAATTTACGTACTGACTCACGTAGGCCAACAATCTAAAAAAAGAAATACACTTCTTTTGATTTACCAAACCATTTTCATATAAGTTTTCACCCTTCGTCTTAATAGATTCAAGCATACAAATGCAATGGTCTCTGTGATACATAAACTTATCTTGGAAACAGACTTACCTGCTGCTGTAAGTTCACACTTTAGAAATGAGCTCAGAACACTTTGAACACATGGACTAGTGGATTTTCCTAATACCCTGTGTGGAATTTAAACTGAAACAACAGTGTTTTCCAGATTTTGCAAATCATCTTATTTACAAGATAACCAAAGGTTCATGCAAAGTCCACCCATGGTCACAAAGATGCACCATGTATTTATATATTTCATTTTTACATTTTCAGACATCGATTTGATTCTTTAGTATTTGGCTGTACATGCTGTAGGCAGTGTAGGCAAAAAGAGTTTATAGTGGATTTAGAAATAAAGAATACTAGCCTAAGTTTTATCAAGCCTGCAGCTGGGAAGAATTTCAGTGCATCACTGTTTAGAAATGTCACTGCTCCAAAAGTAAGCAACGCAGAGAACTGGAAAGGAGCAAAGGAAATTTCCAGATTTGCAGCACCTTTTAAGCTAATGACCCTGAAACCAGATATGCAAAGTTAAAAACCAAGTATCCTATTTAGGTTAATAAAAATTTAAAAATAGCTGAATTTATAGTAGAAGTATGTAATCTGAAGAGATTTTCTTCAAAAGACTGTTACATTTATTTTTATTTCTTGACACCATTTTGTTTTATTATCTAGAATAGCAGGAGAAAATAGGATGAAATATTACTCATTAGCCAAAACAAACCTTGTTGAAATATCTGAAGAGGATAGCTCTGAGCTCTGCAGCAGACAGGGAAACCAGTTTTCCTATTACATTATTCTCACTTTGTGAAAGAATCTGAGCAGATGACCTAAGCAAGTGCTGGTGATTCTCAATACTTTCATTCTTGTAATCAATAGCAGCCTCCAGCGCTTCAATTCCTTCTTCCAGCTGGAAAAGGACATGTTCTTCCTACAGAGAAACATGAACGAGAGCTTTTGAAAAAATATGTAGAATTAATCTTTGTATATATTAGACATTCTTTAACTTCATTCTGAAGAATTATACTAAACTTAAGGGTAAGATAAACTACTAGTAGTAATACAGAGAATGGAATAGGAAAAATAAGAACTAGATCACAAATCTGGAACATTTGTCTTTTTATGCCATTGTACCCCTTCCATGATACGAAGGTCAATCAAGCGGTTCACCACAAAACCAGAAATTGTTTTCCTTTTCAGTCTTCCCTCATCTTCCTCACAGTTTGGCTTCTACAATTTTTTTTTTTCAGTTGTGCTAGTTTTCTGTTGGGTTGACGAATGGATCAGGTCAGTAAGGAGTCTGGTGACCACAGCTTGTGTAGGAAAGTGGCAGAATTACATAACCTGAAGCACTGCACAAGATTTTAAGAAGTGTGGCAAGTAGGGTTCTCTGGCACAGTATCACCCCAATGACATACTCATACTGCTTTTCAAGAGCCAAAACAAATACGTGCATTCTTTATGAATATACTGTATCTTCAGTGTAATTATATTGATCAATTCAAGTGTAGACCAATATGACTTATTTTCACTCTAAGAATATGGAGGCCTTCAGGCAAAGTTTGCTTTTTCACAAAATCCTATGAAAAAACCAAGGGGCATCACTATGCATATACATTGCCTTGTTCTATGTCCTGACATTAAAATACTTGCCTCTGGTAAACCAATGAACTTCTAGTTCCCTTATTTCTGCTTATATGATCCTTGAGCCAGTGGAGTTCATCAAGGCACTAACTGCATTAAGTTCCTCTGAATGTAAACTTTGTTCACTGGTATGCAAGTAGTGCTCTCATATCAGTATTTTATCACTGCTATTTTACGGTAGTACTCAACCTCAGTTCCTTGGTTCTAGCTTATCTAATATTTGGAGACATTTTAGCTTCTGACTGGAATCCTTTATTATACAACACTACCTAAAACGTATATTTATCTCAGCGGTGCTTACTTACTTCACTTGACAACACTTTACCATCTTTCAGTTTCTCATCCACACTATTTCTTCTTCTGAGCAGCTGATCTCTTTCCACCTGGAGTACCTGAATTTTTTCCAAAATGTCTGTCTCATCTTCAGTGGTGCTGCCCTGAAGCTGCATTCTTTTATCACACAGTTCCTGATCCAGCATGCTTAAGCGAGTGGACAAGTTCAGGCTATCTTTGTTTAAAGCCTAAAAAAAACCACAGCAACCACCGATATAAAACTGAGATACTCCATCCAGTAAGAAAAATGTAGATAAGGAAGACCATTACATGCTGCCGCGAAAGACTTGCCTGCTTCTTGCAGTGAGGCCTCATCTATTTTGAGTGGGCAACTACCATAAAATTTACTATTTACTCAAAAGATGAAAGAAAATAAAAACGCTCAGTGTGCAGTTTTCTAAATACTAAAAATTAAAAGGGCTAGTTATTATAACTAACAATGGTACTTCCATATCTATTCACTTTTTAAACTGAAAAATAACTAATGCAAAATGTCCCTGTCACGTTCTTTAATTTGCAAAGGGACTGAGTCGTTTTTAGATATACTATTCAACGCCAATAACAGAACTCCACAGTTCAGATAATTTTTGTTTAGTTATTTAGTTATTGGAATTTTGGGGAGAAAAAGTGAATCAAAATTATTATTCTGTGTTATTCACATTTTAAATGTTGCTTTGCTCAAGCCACACAGTAGCAGTGATCATATGGCTTGAGCTTCTGCTATCTATCTGCACCCCGTTGCCCTGAGTCTTCCAGTCAGCACTGTAAGTGTGGTGTCATGTTTTCCTTAAATCACCTGGCTAGATCTCAGTTTCTTGACTTCCAGGTGGCTTTTCTCTTGCAACAGTGCTTCTTTTTTGGCTACAATGTCTTCTCTTTTCTTTAAATCTTCTTCCAGCTCTGCTAGCTGTTGGTTCTGTTGGAGAATTCTTTCTATTTCTTCATCCAGCCAATTCTTTTGCTCTTCTAATTTCTGAAGTTTAAGTACACATCCAGAAGGCATTAATTTAGCAGTACTTTTTGTGACAGAATTATATCATTAATGTTTTCCATTTTTAGAATAACTGACTGAACTGTAGAAGGAACTGACATTTCTAATGTTAACAATAGTTCTGCAACAAAATATTGACTCAGAATAATACAGAAATTAGACTGGATTTTAAAAAGGCTCAGCAATATTACATTACTACATCTTGTACAAACAAATTTGCCCTTAATGTAATGTATTCCTTTTCTAAGAACAATTATATAAATAGACATGTTCTATATAATCACAGCAACTAGGTTTGGAAGGTACCATGAGAATTCAGCTAGCCCATCCTCATTGCCAAAGACCAGCTATTTGATGAAAAACATTAAATGACAGAAATTATGATGCATACAGAAAGAAAGACTTTAAATGAGAACTCTGATTCAGCTAGCACAGTCCCTTATAAATTTATTCTGAAGTCACAGTTATCAGTGGATACATTTGTAGTAAGGCTAAAAAGTTGTCTTTATTTAACTTCTAAAATTTCATTTAAAGACTTTGGGTCACTCATGAAACTTGTGTTCCAGTGTCTACACCTGAAATACTGTAAGCAGCACTGTTGCATAAGACACCTACTTTTCTAACTCTGTTAAGGAATAACTGAAAACATAGACCTCTGTCACTCATATCAGAGGGGTAAACAAATAAACAAACTATAGAATCATAGAGCCATAGAACAGAATCACAGAATGGTTTGGGTTGGAAGGGACCTTAAAAATCATCCAGTTCCAACCTCCCCTGCAATGGACAGGGACACCTCCCATGCAATCAGGCTGCTCAAAGCCTCATCCAGCCTGGCCCTGAACACCTCCAGAGACGGGGCAGCCATGACCTCTCTAGGCAACCTGTCTTCAGTGCCTCACCACCCTCAGAGTAAAGAAAGTTCCTAACGTCTAATTTAAATCTTCCACCTTTCAACTTAAAACCATTAACCCTCATCCAAGCACTACAGTCCCTGATAAACAGACCCTCCCCATTATTTCTGTAGGAAATGTTCATAACATAGATGATCAGGACCACCCTCAAAACTACCAGACAACCAAACCTGAATTCTTCAGTCTCTGAATCAGTGTTTTTGACAAATCATAGAAAGAAAGGATATCAGAATTTCTCCTTTCTTTCATTTAAAAGTACAAGAGTTGTTAGACTATGCTCCCCAGTTTTTGCTACAACAAAAAAAAAGACAAAACTATGACGGACTACTCTCCTAAACACTTTATAAAGGTGACTATGGATGAAGAAAGAATGTTTTTATTTTCAAGGCCCACTCAGATTGGGAATAGATTAGCTACCTGAAGCTTCTGTGAAGTGCCCATTTTGTTATCTGTCATCTTTTTAAATGCAGTTATCTCTTTATCCTTAAGTTTAAGGATCTTCTGTTGTTGCTTCATCTTCAGTTGAAGTTCCTATGAACAAATGAAAAAAAAAAATCAAACCATTCTTCCTGCTTTGGTCTGTTTGTTTTTAAAATGCGTTTAATGTCAGTGTCCACACAAGGACATATGCTGAAATACTGACCTTACACATAAGTTTACATGTAAAATTGCAACTCAGGGCTAGGCATTATGTAATTTAAAAAAAAAAATGCTGAAGAGAAAGGCAAACTGAAGATTTTTGTGAAAGCGTTTATAGATTATTTCTTCAGTGCATTTACCAAGAAAGTAATTACTTAAAACTATGGAAACTCTGGCAGTATTGTTAACTGTCAATAATAAAGGCAAGATTTGTTCCTCTCATTCTTTGTCATAAAGAAACAGGAAGAATCCTACTTCAATTTGTTGCTGGTCCCGCTGAACATCTGCTTCAAGTTGTTTCTTTTTTTTGCTCTCCTCACACAATCTCTTCTGTAGCTGGGTCTGCTGACGCTTCATCTGGGCCACATTCTGCTCAAGTTCTGATGCTTGTCTCTCACTTTGGTTAGATAATGAAGCCAGATTCTTAGCGTCTTGCTGCTTCTTCTGTAGGTCCTGAATGTTCACAGAAAAGCTCAGCTTAATAGGAGGAAAACCTGATTATGACTCAGCTTCATTATTTATTTCACTGAATTCTTAGAGTCAGGAAAACTTACTAACTTCTTTCCAGTCACTCATTATTTCTGTGGGTTTTGAGCTATCTGGTAAAGTCGGCACAAGCAGAACTAATCTCAAGCAACATGAAAGGCTAAAGACACCTTTCATGCCTGGAAATGCCATGAAACTAGTAAAATCTAATACAAATTGCAGCTCTGTGTAGTGATACAATGGTGCCAGAATGCTGGTCCTGAGCTGAAGTCAATAAGCCAGCTACCTCTTTCTGTACAGTGCTTGTCTGACCCACTGTTCTAGGATCAAAAGGCACAGAATTTAAACTTAGGTATAGCAGAATTTAAAAGCAGAAAGTCAATACCAAACAAGTATGACTGTGTTGGGTCTGATTCTGCAAACCATCATGATGACTTGCTTACAGCTGGAATTTACACAGTTTTTTCATAAAACAGCTATTTTATTTATAGCTGGTAATAAACTTGTAATCATCTCCTTGTGTAGGTTCTTTTATGGTAGTACATACAATGGTGTACGAGAATGTCATATCACCCACTTCTTTCTTGGTTTCTTACCTACCAAGAAAACAGTGTATCTATCTGACCACATATATGAGGTGTGACACAAAACAAATGAGACTATGCCTGCAATTCTTTTTATTTAACAAATTAAGAAAATCAACTATGATCACCTTTAGAATAGTTCCCTTCTGCATTGACACACAACTCCATACAATGGTGCCAACGTTTAAAGCAATTCTGCAGATCATTTTCTTAAAGGCTATTGAGGCATTGTTTCTTTTGCACATATTCTACTGACCAAAAATGGGTTCCTTTGAGCACTGACTGAGTTGAGTTTTGTCTTACTGTGACAGTTTACAATATGTTCTATAACCATCTCTTTGTTCTCTCCTGCCACTTTTGGTTCCCAGTCTCTAGGGTTAGTCTTAGCTTTTTTTGTGCCAGACCTCATATGTCAAATAGAATTCCTATTACAATAGAATTAAGGTTCTCTTTAGCTACTTCAATCCAATTTGCTTTCAATGTGTAAAACTGGTGAGAGTTTTAACAAGAGTATTTAGGTTCAATGGTGATAGTGAGGCAGAGATTTGCAAACTTAATGGTCAGGTCAGATATACCTGCACTTTCAACTTAGCTGTATCTATCTTCTTCCAGAACTCTTTCTGTAACGTGGCTTTCTCAGGAATGTCTCTCAGCTCTTTAGACTCTAGCTCCTGAAGCTGCTTTTCTATTTCAGCCAGTTCCATTTTGGCCTGCTCAGATTCTTGCTCCAGTTTAGTTATCTTCAAAGAATATTGCCTGCTTACAGACTGAGCATCCTTACCTTAAAGACATCATATCCAAACAGTTTAAAAACAGCAAGATAATCATTTGAAATGCACTAAATTCTGTAGTCTAATCATCACTTACTTCATTCTGACTAAACACCAATTTCTGAGACATTTTCCAACCCTAAAGAAACATACAGTTCTTTCTAACCCTTAAATGTGTTATGAAATGCTGAAATGCAAAGTAGTTTTAAATCTGAATTCTTCATGAGTCATGTGATGTCACCAAATAAAGTGCCATCTGAGTGCCAAAAAAGTGAAGTTTTTCTGCCTACTTTAGTTTTTGCCAAAATGTCTCCCCTGCATTGAATATATTTTGCTTCTTCCAGAAGAATGTCATATGTCTATTAATCAACTTTGATATTAATTATTAGTATGCAGCTATGGATTGTGTTTCTACTCTCTGACTTGCCCCAGTTGGGCAATCTTTCCCAAAGTGCTATTCGGGGGGGGGAGGTCACAGAATTTTTCTCAGTGCTAAAAGACAACCCCAAGAGACAGTATGCAAAGTAGAAAAATGCAATTGACGGGTTTCTTCCTTCTGTCTTTCAAGGAATGAAGATCCTACTGTCATCATAAAATTAGTTTCTGGCATGCATATATGTAACAGGACATATGTATAAGGGATGTCAGCTATCAGGGACACTGATCTTTTCCCCCATTCACTTCTGACTCCTGCTTCTCTACTGTACTACTAGGAATGCTTACATTCCCAGCACAGTGATGTATCTTCTCTCCTACCCCAGACACCATGCGACAACTACATGTCCACGAAAAGAATAGTAGCACTGAGCATACGTGAAAAAATATATTATTGATTGATAAAAGCAATAATCTGCAAAGCACAAAAAATGTTTAACAAATACATCTGTGTATCATAGCAGAGTGCAACTATAACAAGTAATTAATGAAAACTACAAATTTTTAAGTTATTTAAGGTATTCTTGCATAAGATAATTGCATAAAAACTAAGACATGCAGGACTTCAGAAGTTTTGTGCCTTTTCTTTTGCTTCTGAACAACTTCATTTTAATTTTCTGTACAGGAGTCAGTTACCTGTTCTTACTAATTCTTTAATAAGCTCCTCTTTCATTTTGATACTAAGTGCAAGTTCTCTCAGCTTTTGCTTGACCTCAGTGAATCTCAACTCTGAATTCCTTAACTTCTGCATGTTGGCAACATGACTTTTCTGGAGGCTGTCAATCTCTTCACCTTGAAAGAAAACAAAGCAATATGGAAAAATCTGGAGAACACTTTGTATCCAAAAGATAGTGCTTTGGATCATTGTATGTGAGGAGTTCTTCCTTACGAAGTAAAAGAATCAAAAGGAGAGAATAGCACAGTCTTTTCCCTGCCACGTGTCCAAAAAGGAAAAGAAAAGATGGCATGCAGTAGCATTTCAAGCCCCTAAGTGGGAGGAAAATATTGCTGAAACTACTTCTGTGCATCTCTGATAAGATAATAGCAACTATTTTCTTTCACTGAAGCAATACTAAAGATTTGCACCTAAAGAGCTTTTTACTGTATGAAGTGCTTTCCAGGTAGTAAGTATTAACTAACAATTTAGGTCATTGACATCAGATTCAGAAGGGGGAAGAAGATGACAATCTCAAAGTCCTACGTTCAACTGTAACAACAAAAAAAATATTTGTATCAAATACACATATTTGCTGGGAAAAATATTTACATGTGCTAAAGACATTCTTACATTCTGATACTGTAATAACATTTGCTGTCATGACTTCTGTTTTACCTGTGGTTGTGTCAGTCTGTAGCACAGATTTATTGGATAAATCAGATTCATCTGCTGGACACTTCATGTCACTTAGGTCAGGAAGACAGCACAGAGAAGCCTGTTTTTGTGTCCATGTTCGGTCTGTGAAATGCCTAAGGAAGAATGAAAAACATGCTACATTCTAAACTCACAGGGATTTTTTTTCCTTAAGGTTCATGTAAAGTACATGATCTCAATGGAGGACAATCCCAAACTCACATAAGCATTTGTACTTTCTTTCCCGTCTACTCCCCAGCCACCCACCCTCGCCCAATCTTCACAGAAGATTCTAGCTTCAAAACAAGGACAACACAACCTTTATTAAATTGAAAATCTATTAAATTTCTTTTGTAATATGCCCAGTTGGTCCTATAAGTTTACAGCAGGATTAGGTAAGTAATACTACCTTTGCTATACATTTGTCTGTAACAAAAATTAAATAATAACAGAAAAAATTACTTAGATGAAGTTTTCTTCTTGCTGCCTGTATTTTCTTCCTCTTCATCACTCTGATCAGAGAGATGGCAGTGAAGAACCTTATCCTGATCTTCTATGCTGCTGAGCATCATCTGGCTGCGGGTGCGGAATTCTGCCATTACTCTGGCCAGGGAGAAGGCAGGGGGGCTCGTATACGTCTGCCAAAAAACACACACAAAAAAGTGATGAATGGAAACACTTGCAACAACATAGCAATTCTTTACTGATATTTAAAAGAAAAAATAAATATAAAAGCCTGTCATCACCTGAGCTTGTAAGCAAAATTACAGAGATTTTCTGTAGCAACTGTTAATACCTTTGTAACAAAAGGTTCTGCACAAACTTAGAACACTTGCTCCAAATATTAAAGAAGGCACTGTCAGCTACTCACTATCCAATGTAGTCAATATGTTAGTAAGAAAAATTGTTCATTTTTGATAATGCTTTATGTCTGACTGTGCAAAAAACCCAGTAAAACACAAAAAAATACTACAGCTCTAGCACTTGTAAGTGATAATTTTAACCCTGAACATTCTGGACAATTGTGACATGGCACATTGTAAAGAGCAATTGAAAAAAGTAATTTTTCAGAGTCTTCAATAGAAAGTTTAACAGCAGTTAAACAGCCAAAATAATTTGTCACCTCAAGTCTAATTATTGAACATTACAAAGTAAAGGGAAAAAAATATTTATGTACAATTTACCTTTCGAGTCTCTATCCCTGAAGGTGGATGAAGGGAGCGTAGCAGACTCTTTGTGAGTGGGACACTATATGGCCTTCTTGCAGATGCCACAGCAGCTAGCTCATTTCCATAAGCATTTGAAAAGTCACAAGTTTTCACATCTGTAAAATTCTCTATTTTTTCTTTTAGCTGATGAATAAGCATTTGCTGTTCCACCATCTTTTCATTCTCGTGGGGGGGGGGAAACAAAGCAGAACTGTTGCTGATCATGAGCCCTGTATCACATTCACCATTTCTAAATTCCTTACAAAGGTCATGAATCTTGTAAATCATTCAGTGAGCCTAAAGTCTTCTGCAATGCAGAGGCAAATTCTGCAACAAACTGAAAATTCTGCAACATATCATTGGTCTAACACGCACCTCAACTCCAATAAATTTTAGACACATTTTTGTTAGAAAGACCTATACCAGGTAAGTGATGTTAGTCTATCTAGGCAACTAGTGAGAAGTACACGGTGTACTTATCAGCCTGTGCTTGCTTTGTGTATGTATGTATGGAGAAATAAAATGGTAATTCAACAAAAGCATTCAAATTAAACACATGATCTGAGTGTAATTAATTGAACATGTACACAGGCTTCTTGCTTCCTGTTTAAGTAGTTCCACTTTAAACATTATGTTTATAAACATGTACCTGATCCCCAGGATCACTTGTATGGGCTACTTTTTTTCCTTCTATGCAGCCTCAGCATCACTAGTAATGCTAGTTTAGAGAATGAACTTACCTGCTTCACCTACGTCAGCCTCTGTACATTGTCCAAATCTACTTATCTTTCCTAAACTGATTCATCCCTAAGACCAAGATTATATCCATTTTCAACTCTTTCTATTTCTTTCAATTCCCTTCAAACTACCTTTAAAATCTGGCCTAGTAATGACAGGAAAGTTGAAGAATAGCTAGCAACAGTCAACTGATAGTATTCAATGACAGATATTTTGTATTCTACTTTCAATAATACATTCTTATTCATACTTTACATATTGTTCTCTTAAACTGCAAGTTCCTTTCAGACACACACAGGCAATGCCTTGCAAATTGACATTTTGTTTGAATGAAATAAATAATATTCTTGTGTCATAAGCAACAGAATATATATATATATATATATTTGTTATGATATTGGAAGCAGTAAAGCCTAATTGATCTTCCTTGAAGCTATTATTTAACCTTTTTAAGATTCTTTGTCACTGATAACCTTTGTATTTACAATCCCAGAGTGCAACAGCAGTTACATAAATATGTACGTGAATAAACATTTATCTAATACATGCTACCTTTAAAGTTATTATTCTATCGTGTATCACTAAATCACATATTCCTGTGAATACAACTTAAAAAAACTAACAAAAGTGTTTGCTTTTCATTTTTCTATCTATTTTATTTATTTTTTAAAAAAACTGGTAAAGTGGATTAAGTAGCAAATTGGCATCTGACAATCCTCAAGCTTCTCTCATCTCTGATACTGAAACAATCATGATCTTTTGCTTGCAGTGTGACTGTTTCTGTTCATTACCTCTACCTTGTATTCTCTAAAATTTATATATACATTATGCCAGTATAATAGGTTGACACTACACTGTACAGGTTAAAAAAATCCCAAATCAATCTAGGCAGAGGTGACAGAAAAGAAAGAAAGTGACAGAAAAGAAAGAAAGTGACAGGGGGAAGAAAAAGATGATGACTAGCATACTTACATTTCATTCATGGAGTCTTCCTAAGCCATCAGCAAAGAAAAGGATAAAGGAGAAAAAGTAGAATAAGGAGAAGAGTACCAGCTAGCCATGCTCATTCTTTCCTCTTTTTAAAATAGACACTAATTTATCTATCATCCACATGACAGGCAACACCAGGAGTATATTAACTATTCTGTTTATGCTCTTTGGATACTGAAATGCTGTACACTTACAACCCATCATAATTTCATTAGCAAGCACAAAATCTATAGAAGGAAGGAGGCAGAATCAGTTTTTTTCTAACACTGAATGCTCAGAAAATTAGGATTAAATTCTATCTTATAAAGTCAAAAGGGAACAATACTTTAATTCTTATTAAAGCTATAACAAAATACATTTCTATTGAAGCTTTTAAATAAAGTATTTTATAGAATCTATGGTCTTTTTCAGATTCTAAATAATCTTTAAAGTCTTTCAATCTTAATTCATTCATCATTGTGAAACTACTTAGCAATAATACACATCTAGGGAGAGAGGTGTGTGATCTGCTTTAGGAAGCACAGACAGCGTGAATGATTCACCTTGTGGTACACAGGAAGGCTGTGGCACAGCTAGGCTCATATACAGCATCAGGAATCACACTGTTGTGTTTCATCCATTAGATGAACTCAACTCATTGATTGACACAGCTCTAATTCAAACACAATTCCCGTAAGATTGACAGGCAGTTATACCCAAAGAAATCCTGTGGGACCTTTCTTAAAAAAATGAATGCACTCCTATAGTGGAAGGTTGGTTCAATACAGATATATGTAATGTATCCCAGAGAAATACCTGTAATCTATGTTTTTCTTGAGCTTCTGTTAAAGATTTCAGTTGTTCTTCATTTTTCTGTAGTAATGTCTTTATGTGGTTCTGCAGTATCTGCAGTTCATGATCTTTCTGGATAAGTAATTCTTCATCCATAACTACAGCCTGCTAGATAAAGAAAAAAAAAAAGAGTTCCAGTCAGAAGAAGAGCATATAATTGTTATAGTTGGAAAATTAAAAAAAAAAAAATCAACCCCCAAACTTCATTTGTTGTTAAAAGACATAAGTAGAACTGCAAAGTTCTGAGTTGTATATGGCAAATGGTCTAAGTGGTTATCTGTGGTTCCTACCAATTATTTCTTCACTTCAGTTTCATCTATTCTTCTGACAAATGTTTCTCTTCCAAAGGGAATAGTGTTTTCATAACCAAAGCTACTTTATTGAAGTTAATATCTAAATCAAATTATTCTCTTTACAGTGCTGTAGGATGTAGCCACAAGATCTCAGCATCAACTATAAGATTAATATCTTCTCAAATGAAAAAATTAGGACAGCTGTCCTCATGCCCAAATCAGATAACAGCCTAAAGAAACCATAAGAATGCTTCTTCAGCTGCTCTTGTGGATAAAAAAATCCAATACTGAGCGAAGGAGATTTCCAAGTGTTGTTACTCTTCCAGAAAGCCTGTATCAGCTAAATACAAAGTATGAAAGCATCATGTGTTATTGTTTTAAAATTGGATGCTAGTATATAAATAGCTTGCCTACATCTTTCTTCTGAGAAAAGACAGCTCTTAATAGCTTTTAAGAATGCAATCAAAAACTTAGTATCTCTTTAGAGATAAAACTTTTTCCAAAGTTTATGTACCAATGTAAATTTTTCTACTAAATGTAGTTGACAGGTGTATCCTGTCCTCAGCTAGGGCTGCATCACTATGCAGAGCTAAGGCAACTGCAGGAAAAAAAAAGGTTCACAGGTAGTGGAGCAGGATGAAGCAATGGAGAACTAAGTAGCATATTGTCCATATCATATTATACACACATATCTAAAATCAGAATATATTTGTTCAGTTGTATTGCGTGTAAGTGTGGAGGGTTTGTTGGGGGCAACAGAAGGAGATGCAACTGTGAGAAGAGACCAGATTTGCCTCATGCTTGACACAGCCTGCTCCAGGCACTCCAGTAGACCCACCACAGGGGAAAACTGAGCCCCTTAGCCAAGACAGTAGTGCCTCTGTGATAATATATCTAAAAAAAGGCACAGAATGCCAGACAGGCAGAAGAAGAGGGAACCAAAAGAGTGAGAAAGAGCAAAGGAAGCACCAGGAGGAAGAGAGGGAGGTGGAGCAGATACCCACACCGCAGCCTAGGGAGGACATAAGGTGGAGGAGATGGGTGTTACTGAAAGAAGAGCTGCTCATGCAGAGCCCATGCTGAGCAAAGAAAAAAAGTGAGGAGGGAAGAGCAGCAGAGAGAAATCACTATATACTGATTATAAACCACGACACTACGGTCCTGCTTCACTTGGCAATGAGGGACAGGAGTATGGAGTGAAGCCTTGAAAAGGGGGGCAGGAAAGATATCATTTTTGTGATTGTCTTTTAGTTCCCCTCTACCCAAATGAGTAATTAATTTTTAACTGGCAATAAATTAAATAATTTCTCCTCGAGACTGTTTTTAATTGGTAAGCAATCTTCTCAACCCACAAGCCTTCTAATTACCAATCCTCCTATTTTCTCTCCCTAAGCCCTGCCGATGAAGGGGTCAGTGAGTGGCTGGGTAAGAGTATGGGCATTAACCTTAGCTAATTCACTATGCCAGTATTTTTCTTTTATGCAGGACAGCACTACCCAGGCAATCATAGCTGTCAGTGATGAAATACATATGTACACACACAAATAGGTCCACTATTAGCTATAGAAACTGTCCATATGTAAGCCCTGCTGTAGAGTCCATACTGTCTTGTTTATTCTAGCCTCTCCCTTACCATACACTCTTAGCTGCCTACCATGCAGCTTGGTCATGAATTGGGACCACATAGTTTCTGCCTCTTATGGTTCCTATCTCTTTCTTCCTTGCCCTGCTGCACAATCATCTGCCTCTTCTGATTCTTCCTCTCTCCCACTCTCAGGAGGAGCTGCTTCTTCTCTTACTGAGTTGACCTCTGCTTCTACTGTTTCTTCTTGACTACAGGAGCAACTATAGCAGTTGAGGGTTCATTCTCTGGTTTAGTATCCCTTTGTGTAGCCTCAGAGCAAGTGAATTTTACAATGCCCATTTGTGGGCTCTTAGGTCAACAACCTCTTACATCTCTGAGGGCACTGGAAAGAGCCTTAATAGGCACATGCCAGATCCCAACACAGCTTTAGAAGTCACTTCTAAGTGACTTTAGAAGTCACTTTTTCAAATGGTGTCTTTGCTTTATGAGTTTACAAGCCTGTTCAGGCACGAAATCCCAAGTTATTGAAGGTAGTACAGTCCTACACACCTGTCCACCTCCTCCCATACACTCTGCCACTTCAGGGACCAGTCAGTCACCTTAATACATGTTTCTGTGAGGCATCACCAATAATTTATTCAACCTTATAAACAACAATCAAAATCAGAGCACACACAGCATGACCAGCCTGATTGCATGTATTGAAGGAACTGAGAAGCCATTACCTCATGGCCATGAAAACCTGTCCTGAGGAGAAGTAGTCATAGATGCCACTCTTTTCTCACTCCACAAAATGTCTCTTGGAGGAGAAAAGGGGAAAGGCACATTTTCTGGGTTTGTCCATGAGATGGTTCTTGGAGGACTGGGACACCAGTGATGTTGAACCCAAATATCAGACTATGCTGAAGGCCAGTGGTTTTAGCACAACTATCCCAAGCAAAGGAAAACAAAGTGATAACACACTAAATAGCAAAATCTGAAAACAATCATTAATGAATCTTGGAGCCTGTGAGATGGCAAGAAAGGAATGAAGCATCAGAATATTCAAGGAAGCACATAAGTCAGCACCCAAAGAAAATATACCAGCAAAATGATCTGCAACAGTGACTCAAATGACAACTTACCTAAACAGGTGTAACAGCTACAAGTTTAATCTAGCACACTCTAATCACATCTGTTATTATCTCAAAGGCCTTGAGCCCCATGTTGGGTGCCAAACAGGACTGTTATAGGTTAATCCCATTAGGCAGCTAAACATACACAGCTATTTGCTTACTTATTTCCCTCCCTCCCCAGTCCCCATGGGATGAGAGAAGAGCAAAGGAAGAGTAAAAGCAAGAAAACTTGTGGGTCAAGATAGATATTGTTCAGTAAGTAAAGGTGAAGTGGAAGAAAAGAAAGAAAACAAAACAAATAATGCAAAGGCAATCACTCAGCACCTCTCAAGGCTAACTGATGCCAAGCCAGCTCCCAGGCTAAATACAGTTAACCTCCCTCAAACTCCTCCTCTCCCTTTCAACTGCTGAGCATGATGTTATGTAGCACAAAATCTCTCTTTAGTTAGTTCAGGTCATCTGCCTGCCTATGTGTCTGCACCCTGAACCTTTTGTGCACCACCCAATATATTTTCTGGGAGGCAGAGGCAGAAATGGAGAAGACCTGACACTGTGCAAAAACAGTTCAGCAAGATCTAAAATGTTACTGTGTTATCAGCATTGTATTGGTCACAAATCTAAAACACAGCATCCTATGAGTCGCTATGAAGAAAATTAACTTCAGACCTAGCACACTTGCATAGCTAAAACCAAAAACCTAACAAATAAAACAGCTTGGCCTCATAGTATCATCTTGAAACCGACAAGCCAAAATATAACATTACTTTACGTACCTCTATCATGATTAAGATAATTGTCTACTCAATCATTCATTAAAATAAAGCCATGCCCCAGGGATTAGAGAAATAAAATTAAATAAGATTGTGAATTAAATTCAAATTGTCAAATTTAGTACAGGTAAGTGTAACAACAGTGACTTTTTTAAAATTGAATTCAGGATTCAGCAGACTCTTCTTTCACATAGTTATTTAAATAACCAGCATACAATCAAATACCTGGCATTTATTTAGTTCCCTCTTTAGTTGAAGAATTGTGATGTGCTGTGGCTCCTGGCTGGTCCATGTCTCCGTGTCAGTTTCTCCCATGGTAAGTGCTTCCTTCCTTACATCCTGTACCATAGAGATCCATCTCTGCAACCTGTCCCGCTGACTTTTTTCTAAGCTAACATCATTATTCAAATCAACCAGAAATAGGAAAGCTTCATCTACACAATTTCTGTAACTGAAACATTGAACCTGAAGCCAAGTGAGCTGCTCCTCAAGTGAACTGATATGAATTCTTTCTGGATTTAAATTGTGTGAACACTGATTACTGATATGCTGGTTCTGCAAAGCTTCCCGAAGCAATCTGATTTCAAATTCCATTTCATTAATCCGGTCTTGAACAGGGTTGTAATTTATAACTGGTTTATTTCTAATATTTTTGGCCCTGTTGGCATATTTGAGGGAATTTAAAGATTCATCAAAGTCTGATGAGGATGGACTTATGCAAGTTATCATGACAGTCTTGGCATTTCCTCCAAGGGAGTCTTTCAGAATACGAGTGATTTTAGCATCCCTGTACGGAATATGTACACTTCTCCTCTTAGGGTCTCCAAGGGCAGTGATGACATTTCCCAAGGCAAACAGACCACTGTTTATCTGAATTGCTTCTCTGAAGTGTTCACCAGTACTTCCAGTCTTTGCCACTCTCTCTGATCCTGCCAAATCCACAAAACGAAACTTTGAAGCAATCATCTGGACTGATTTCCAAGATGAATCCTGTGCAGCATCAGTATTTTTCTGGGACTCTGCAGACTGTTTCTGACAAATACTGATGGTAAAAACGGCATGAGATCGACTAGAGTGCTCATTCATTTGTGTTGTGCCTGTGTGACGAGCTGCATTGCCACTTTCCAAGAGGCTTATCACTTCATCTGCACATTCTACTTCAACTTCCTTAGCACCGACAATCACTTCAAACACCAAAACAAAGAAAGTAAGAATAATTCTATTAATTCTAAACTCTTTGGCAAAAGTTTACAGCAATTAGGAACAGTCAAACTACAAAACAAATTAGAGAAACATACAAACCCACTTTATTATGAGGTCACAGCATGTAGCTAGAGAAAAATGAGACATCTGTATGTGAAAAGCATGAGGTACAACACATCCGAAACCTGCAGATATTTAATACATGTGTATTGTGTCACAGCCTTTGAAAGAATATCTTAAACACAATATACAGCTTTACTCATTTACACATTACCATATGCAGTTTGCAACCTAGTGCTACCTAGAAAAAGTATGAGCAAAGTAAGCTTGAGTGATATTTTGCTAGCCAGGAAAAAAAAGACTAAAATTAAAGATGTTTGTAGCAGAAATGATTCCTAGCCTAGGGCAAAACCAGAATATCTATTCTATATAGCTTCAGTAGTTGGGCCTTTTGGACAAGTATCTGTTAGTAATCTATTAACATGAAAGTGTGGTTCTACCAAGTACCCTACCAAGAATATTTTCTGTCCTTTGTCTTAAGAAGGGATGGAAAATGCCGAAGAACAATCATTTGAAGCTCACTGTACTATACTGAAGAAGAGTATTAGTTTAAAATACATTGTGGAGTCCTTATGAAGCAATGCTATTGTCTGCAAGATTCGTGCTAAATTAGTCCCTTCTTTCAGCTACAGCTAAAACAATAAATAATAATCAACATCTTAATATTAGAGCAAATATAATTAGAATATAAATAATAAGGAAAAAACAATAAGCAACCCAAAACAAATTATACAGTTTCAGAATAAAATACTTCTGCAGTGCATTCTTCTATAATTTTCATGTAGTGGACAGGAGAACTACAGAATAAGTTTTAATTTCAAATGCATACAAGATGCTACTTTTAATCAAACATTCTCTTCTGCTCATTTCACAGTAAAAGGGGTCAGATACAGTATAAGTGGTTTAACAATTATAATAATGAAGGCAGAAGCAAAGGTTTAACCTTGAAATACTTAATCAAGTGAATAATCACACACTATCATGTTTCTAGACAGAATCTGCAGAACCAATAACTGTGTTTCTAATTCACGTTTAGTTTCCATTTCTGATAGAACATATATATCATTCACAAACATCTAAACCCAAAATTACTTCAGTTCAGCTAAAATGAGTTTACGTTCTGAAAACTTATTTCTTTTCTAGTATTAATAACGAATGACCTTTTTCAAGAGAAAGTCAGAATAACTTAGGCATCCAGCTAAAATCAAACACACCAAAGTTTAGAGCTGAAATCTTACCTGTATTTCCCTTTTCATCTTCTCGGATATGTAATTCTTTCACAGAGGTGTCCAATTCCAATAAATCTCGAAGATCTTCCTTGTAAACCTCTATATAAGATACTTTCACACAGAAGTCACTATTACAGTTTTCAGCAATATGCTGAAATAACTCCTGAATAGCCCGTGGGATTATGCCCTTTTCATACTCTGCAACTGATGCTAAAATATAAGCAAAGATGTCATAGAAGTTTCATTCAGTCTGCCACATAAATTACAAAGATTGAAGATAGAGAGAATCTGTGCAACTTGCTACTCAATATACTAAGGAATCCAAAGAGCTCAATGCTCCTGGGGATTTCTGTAAATTTTTATGAGGGTTCAGGATATTTGTTTGCAGTCATTATTAATAGGATGCAAAGTTAAGTTCTAAATTACATAATATTCCAATCACGAAAGTCAAGAAAACTTGGAGCCTACTATAAATCTACACTTCTCGATGTCTAGTTTTCTTCTTTATTCCTATTCATTACGGCAACAGCAACACAAAGGTTTGAGAACTATGAATTCCACTTAAATACAGCAAAGTAACCTGGTGGGACAAAATTTATGACCAACATGTACAGTAATTTCCTTTTTTTTCAAGGTAGATATGGAACACTAATGCCAAGCTCTAATGTTTTTTACATTCAGTATAGGATAATGCTTCCGTAAATGATTTTTATTGTTTATTGAAGAATATGGAAACTGTTAGCCTATGAGAGGATAACAAGAATCTTCTATACCAATAAGATAAAGGCTTGCTCACATTTCATTATGGATGTAGCAAATATATGCATAAAAATAAAACTGCTGACCTATGGACAGCCTTAGGCTGTGACATCCACTACCTAAAGAATTTGACTAGCAATGGTACGTGCAAATCCATTGAATAACTAATAGCAGAAGAAAGAAAAGTGAGGTAAGCAGAATTAGGAGCCCAACTGTATTTACCACAAAAAGGCCAAGTCCTGCACTTGGGCCACAACAACCCCATGCAATGCTACAGGCCTAGGGAAGAGTGGTTGGAAAGTTACCCATTGGAAAAAGACCTGGTGGTGCTGGCTGAAAGCCAGGTGAACACAAGCCAGCAGTGTGTCCAGGTGGCCAAGGCCAACAGCATCCTTGCTTGCATCAGAAATGGTGTGGCCAGCAGGAGTAGGGAAATTATTGTACTCCTGTACTAGCACTGGTGAGGCTGCACCTTGGATACTGTGTTCAGTTTTGGGCCCCTCACTACAAGAAGGGCATTGCAGAGCTGCAGCGTGTGCAGAGAAAGCACTAAAGCTGGTGAAGGGCTGGAGAACAAATCTTATGAGAAGCAGCTGAGGGAACCAAGGTTGTTTAGTCTGGAGGAGGCTGAGGGGAGACCTCATTGTTCTCAACAACTACCTGAAAGTAGGCTGTAGCAAAGTAAGTGTTGGTCTCTTCTCTCAAATAAGGAAAAATTTCCTCAGCAAGAGTTGTTATGCGTTGGAACAGGCTGCCCAGGGAAGTGTTGAGTCAACACCCTTGAGGTATTTAAAAGATGGGTAAATGTGACACTAAGGGATGTGGTTTAGTGGTGGACTTGCCGGCATTAGATTAACAGGTGGACTCAGTGATCTTAATGGTCTTTTCCAACCTAAATAATTCTGTGATTCTATGGTTTTAAATAAAACTAAGAGTTTAACACCTACCAAGAGATTTAGAATAATCTGTTTATAGGAATAAGCAAACAACTAATTGCCTAAAGCAGACATTTTCAAGTAAGATAAATGTAGCAAAAATCTCAAAAACACTGCCCTTCAGGAAGAAATTCTAGTTTAAGTTGCATGTTAATATGGTGAATGAGAAAAAGCACTTTATAAATTGATTTTTTTCTTAGCTAATTTGGGTTTAGAACCGTTTATGACATAAATTATGAAAGCATCTTTTTTAAACTATACCGTTTTTCTTCAGCCCTTAAAAATTCTGTAGGTTCACATGCTATGTATTAAATGTTTAATTTGCACAAGTAAACCACTCATGAGTTTAGAGAATAAACTTTCTAAAACCTACCAATGTAGCCACCGCCAATGGTGTAAGTCTTCCCAGAACCTGTCTGCCCATATGCAAGCACTGTAGCATTGTATCCTTCAGTCAAAGACACCAGAAGAGGCTTAATGCAAGCAGTATAAACTTCTTCTTGGGTTGAGTTTTTGCCAAACACAAAGTCAAAAGTGAACACGTGATCTTTCCCGATGATAATCTGTTGTGTATTTGGGACTACTCTCACACACACTTGGTGGTTATGAAGTACTTCTCTAGAAAGCAGAGGTCTGATTCGAATGGCAACTTTAACTGGGATCTCCTGCATGCCAGACTCCATCACGGTGCTCCTCATGCAGTATTCATACAGTCAACAAGAAATCTGTTATCACTCCTGTGTTCACCTCATTTGCAGTTCTCTGTAACTAGGAAAAAAGTTTTCCACATTATATAATAAATAAGAATGCATTTACTGCTCAAGTAGAAAGTAAACATTTCCTAAAGAATATATCAGCCCTGTTGCCCTTCTGATATAAATCACCTATAACAACCGTTTAATCAATTCATAGATCAATTTTGCCTCTATTACTGTCCAAGCTAGCAGACTTAAACTTGAGTCTGAAAGTTGCCCGATTTTCTGTTTGAACATAACATAGCCATATGAAGCAACAAGTTCGTAAGAGCTTGGTAATAAACACTGCTGATAAAGCCTATGCTTACAGTAAATCACCCCATTTTCCTATTCATGCATTCGTGCTGCACAGACAACATAAACCAATCAAATAAGACCTTTTCCTCCAAGAGTTTTATTTATACACAAACATTTTAAAAACTTCTTCCACTTAAATGCCATTTGTAACTCAAAAAGCATAGAGAAGGCAGTTGTGTTGCCTACAAATGTGTGATTTTAAATGTATCCAATTACTACACAGAAAGCACTCTGCTCATTTTAATCTGCATCTTTAAGGACATATGTAATTATTTTTAATTATAAATGTTAGCAACCATATTTCCTTATAGTGTTCCCTGCATATTCATTCTTACAATGTAAGCACTGTGCAGTAGCACAAGGAACAGCCTTCCTTTCATGAACATTCAAAAATCATCACAGGTACTACTGGACTTTTTTTTTTTTTTTGGCTAATTCTAAGAACCTTTGCTCCTGCTTGCTAACCTCCCATGCATTGTCCCTAAGAAAGCTGTATTGCTACACCAACAGAACTCACAATCTAAGTACCCAGAATTCCAAGTTTGTTGAAAATAAACTGCTTTAAACAGTTGTTGCCTAGCAGTTGTAAAGAGAAGAGTTTCTGCATTTCATTTAACTTGAGAATCTGGCCACCCAGAGCTGACAAACTACCTTGAAGATGACAAAAAAAGAAAAGCCTTGTTTCATTAAGTGAGCAGAAGTAAAACAAATAAGGCAGGCATGACACCAAAATTGGGCTCATATCATAAAGGGCAGGGCAATCAGAAACATCTACATAAACTTACTAACCACAGACTCAAAACACATTTTGGTTGATTTCAGACTTTATTTATCCAAGTGCATTATATTTATCCCTTACCAAGCAGCGTTAAATGGTTGACATGCCCCCCTCCCTTTTTATATGAAAAAATTAAAAAAGCCACACGGAATGGAGCAAATCCTAGAATCTCAGAACGGTTTGAGTTGAAAAGGACCTTAAAGGTCACTCGGTTCCCACCCCCCAGCTTTCTGTAGTCCCTTAGGTACTGGAAGGTAGCTATA
>WAAB01008723.1:0-23940 GCA_013389865.1 Piaya cayana
CTGAAACTAGAAAGAAATAAATATTAAAAAAGCCATTAAAATGCTATACACTACCTTGTTTTCAGAACTGAAGAACATATTGACATATTGCAGTTCATACTGGTATAATCTTTACAGTCTTTTCTGTAAAACTAAGAGTACCTGATGAGTTCTTATAAGTATTTTCAAATCTACACTCAACGACATAAATTATTATGTACACCAATTTAATATCCAATAGCACTTTTTTCAAACAGGATCTATATTTATTCTATCATAAATACATATAGTTTCAAGTACATACAGAACATTAATTGTTCATAAGAATAATAAGTTATTTTTACGAAAGGCATTTTGAAAAATTCAACAATGTAAGTTTACAAAATATGTACAAAGCAATGCTGTATTTACTCCACTTCATGGATTATTTAATTTAGAGAAAATGTTTGACAAACTTATGAATATTTTTCTGCCTTTTCTATATAAGTACTAAAGGTTGACTACATTTTAAAATAGCATTTCATATCTCAGACTTCTCTTGGACAGTTTTGAATCTGAATTTTTTTACTTCAAATTTAACTACCTGTATATGTAAAAAGCAACTTAATGATACTTCACTGCTGTAAAAGTTAGCTCTAGCACTTAATTCTCATCATTTTTAATTAGAGTTATACTGATTTAGCCTAAAAGTAGATCTCACCACTTATGCCATATGCACACGAGTGAGTTAATGTGCTTTGATTCAACATTCCTTGAGGTATTTAGAAGACATGTAGATGTGGTGCTTAGAGACATTAAAGTTAAACTAAGTATGTAGGACTGGTACCAGGACTGGAGAAAGCTGGACTTGAAGACTGATTCTAAGCAGCAAAACTGAGTAAAATTTCATGGAAGTGTAGTATCAGACTCTGACAAAAGAGACAAGCCTGAAATTTTACGTCTTTCACAGTAACGACAAAAAGGTATACAGATGTCTAGAAATGGATAGCACTGTATTTTTGGGTAGGTAGGCTATATCCCACAAGAAACTGAGAATCTTGATAACAGAACCCCCAAATTAATAAACAAGCCTGTGAGTACTCAATTTGAAGGACTGGAAAAATGAAATGAATTGGATACAAACCCCATGAAGTGAGATAACCTCAAGACTCACAATTATAGGAGCTAAATAGATGCAAAATAAAGGCATTAATTTGAACTCATTGGATTTATTTCAACTTTAAATACTAATATCTAAAGCATTAGATATTGTCTTTGTCATATTCAGCTACTATTGTTGTATAGACTGAGAATGGGGTTTTTTTAATAATCATAAATTTAGCGCAGATAATGCGTGCCTACTATTTTTTTTCTCAGTTCACTGCAACATTTCCATCATCACTTTTGATGGATTCATACTTGATAAATAAATTTCTTTCAGATTGATGGGTGGGTGGATGGATGGCTGGATGGATGGATGGATGAACATTTCTGTGTGTATGTGTGTTTGTGTTTACCTACAGTAAAACTTAATACAGGTGTTGCAATAGGCTTAACTTTTTGCTTAGATTTCAGAAGCATATAGTATTGGTATGGATTTTTTACATACTTAGGAAAAAAAATAGTAGTAATTTTTAAGAATAAATAATTCATAATAATTAACAGGTCTTTAATCCAAATGAATGGGGATTCTTTTCCTAGGGAGAATGCTCTTATCCTATATTTTGTGGTTTTTATAAATATTCTCCTTTTCTTTTTTACAACTTTTGTATCTGAAGTAAAAAAAGACTTAGGTCTAAAAAAAATCTACAGTACATTGATCTTAACTTTACCTTTTTTATGTATTATGGATACAGAATTCAACATTATAGCTTATGGAAGCTCTTTTTAAGTCAAGCACTTCATTGAAACTGTCAACCTGTTCAGGAATGAGTAATGGTTTATTTTGACTTCAGATTCTAGTAAACAGACGTCAGGCAACTTATGAGTTGGTTTAATTTTTATGCTCCTCTCAGTTTTTCTTCTCTAACATATCCATCTACTACTACTGGAGTTTTAGGATGTAGTAAAGGAAAGTAAGATATTTCTGAACAATTACAAACTGCTATTACTATGTATACTACAGCTGCATTTGCTGGGTTTTTTATGTTAATGACTACTTGTATGCTCCATATTTTTTTTAGACTTGAAACATGAGAACTAGCAAAAATGCTAAGATCTTGACATTCTCTCTGCTGTAACTGTATTGATCAGCTCTTAATTTTTTCTGTATATTAATTAATGTACCGTGTTCATTGTCCTCCAAGTATCTATGAACTGTAAAATAATAGGCAAGTGAAAGAATTTTGGTTTGAAAGGACCTCCACAGATCATCTAGTTCAAATCTAAGATTCAAAGCCTGCCCTGAGCTTAAAGATCTCAGTTTGAAATTATTTCTATTTCTTAGTCTTAGCATCTCAATAGATACACATTCATATTATGTATTGGGATTTTTTTTGTATGGTAATATTAATTATAAAGTATTTATAAGAGGTAGATATGCTTTTTTCTGATGATTGTGTAATGCTTTATCAGTATTCATACAAATAGTTATGGTAAGATCCCTGATCAGTCTATGTTGCCTCTGAAATAATTTTTGCTTGTGGACACTGTGCAAATATCAGATAAGTGATTTGGTTATGAGTAAAGTTAAGTATTTTAGATTTTTTTTTCCCCTCCTAAGAATGTATACATATCTTTTTACAAGTCACATATGTGTTCCAGATCCACATGATGAGCAGAAGAACTCAGATCTAAAATGTGTTGTGTCATTCTGTTATAACTGTACTAATCATTTGGACTACCAGACACATAAAACACTAACTGGTATGTAAATGTATATATATTTAGGCATGCTTATATTTTAGGTTTAACATCTACATTTGACCAGGTAAAATGTAGTCTAGAGTTGTCACCTTCTCATCCCTAGGTAATAGGAATTTCATGTGTAAGGTAAATATTTTTCACAAAACTTAGGATCCTCAAAGTTGTTGTTATTCAGTCAATGTACTCTTGACGATGCACAGTGATATCATGCCTGCCTAGCTTTTTTAGAAAATTAATAGCATGTCATGTCTTTAAAACAAAGAGGAAGACAGACTCAGCATTATGCAGAAAAGCAAGTCTATTATTATGCATTTACAAGTAGTATATTGGCTTCCTAGTGATTTTCCATAAATTATTATTATCGGTAAGTTCCTAGTACACATGTATATGATTCTTATCACTCCCTCACCTTTGCACATGAAAGACATTTGAAGAGTTTTTTCCTCACCTAATTGCTGTTTAAAGAAGGAGTAGTTAGTATTTTTTCAGACAGGGAGCAAAAGTACCAGGTAAAATAGACGATTAGTCCAAAGCTGCTCTCACATCTGCAGTTCAGCTTAGTATGAAACCCCATTTTTCTAACATCACTAGTAAATACATTAATTTAAAAATGCCCTATACTTCTTCACATGATCTGGCATTACCATCCATAAAAATATCAAAGCAGACTAAAATTTTATCTTATCTTATGTCCTTCAAGAACTGCAGAAACCAGAACTACAAGGACAGGGCAGAAAATAGGTGCACTGCCTGTGAGTAAAGGAGGAAATTTCTGTGGAGACGGGCAGAGCATAGGACAGTTTGTTTGTTTATTTTTTAACATGTTAGAAGATATTGGTTTCAAATTGAGTAAATCCTTCTTAGTTCATGGATCATTGACTGGGTAGATTGTAACAGCTCCTTTGGAACCATTATGGTATGTCGATTCTATCCAGCCATTGAAAGTGTGTATTCAGCCCCTCTGTTCAAACTCCATACAAAATGTCACTGAAATCATTACACTGTGTGCTCAGCATATTGTTCTAAAGCCTTCATCTAATAGGTATTTATTCTGTTAAATATCATAAGCAGTTAGGCCGCACTGTAAATGAACTGTTTAAAATGTATGCTTTAAAAGCAAAAGTAATGTATATGTGGAAAACTACCTCCAGAAATAAAAAAAAAAAACCACCCAGAAAGTAATGTAAATTATTGTTTAAATTTAAAAAAGTTTATTACTAAAGTGGAAGCACTCTCTTAGGCTGGAGCGCTTTGCCAGGTTATATAAGTATAGAGCTGGTTATCATTAGCATTCTGAGCATGCCATAGCTCTGACCTGTTTGCTAAACCTGCAAATAAAGTCATGATCGGATTCAACAGAGAAAGCTTAAAGTACATGAGAGAGGCCTCAGTGTTGATGAGCATTTGGGAAATCTTAAAAAAAGAACTGAACCGTGCAAAGCAATTCCATCTTTGCCTTTTAGGTGTAGTAGAAGCATCATCAGCCTTCAAGGTGAACAACACTGCACAAAAATAGTCATTAATGCTGAAAGCCAGGTGCTATTCCAGTGTCAAGTAGATCAGTGGAGCTATAGGTGTTTACACTCTCTGAAAACATAGTTCCTTAGCTTCTTATTTCATCTGAAGTTGCTCTTTGACCAAGACATATATGCTATGTATTAATATACTACATCAAGGCATTAAATAGTATTAAGTAGATTTAAGATGACAACAAAGAACCACGGAAGGCAACAACATTAATTACCTTTTCAAATACCAAAAATTACAGCATAGGCCAACTGTTAATACACCTGCAATGCAGACAACTTCAAAAGAAATGCTTTAATTCTTCTAGTATTGTAAGGCAGAAATAATATCCAACTAGTAAGCAGTGAAGACTGTCCTCCAAAGAAGATAATTCACTCTACACTAGGGAAACAATGTGTTAAGTATAGCAAATTTCCTGTTATGCAATAATTTCAATTACAGTACAAAATTTGGAGTAGTATTTCCATTTTTTAGCATATATTACTTTAGGATCCTTTCATGGCAGTTGAGTTTAAATACTTTTTCCTTTCTTAATTAAAAAAGGAAAAAAAAGAAAGAAAGAGCATTGCCACCAGAAAATATCTGATAACTTTTTTCTGCCCTGTAGCGTTGAGATTTTTAGCTGTAGGTAGATTCTGTTTTCTAACTGTTAAACATATACAGCACCAAAAGAGACTATAAAACAATGTATTATAATATGACTTGATAATTTCTTATAAAATATGACAGCAAATAATAGGAAGTGTTTTCTTCAATGAAGCTGAAATAAAAAGATTTAGGAAAAGAAAAATATCAAATTTACAGCTCTTGAAAAACCAAGCACCTCAGTCAAAACACAATTTAAATGCAACTTTGAAATAGTTTGCATTTTTCTTTAGCTACCTTCTCTTCTATTGATTACAGAAAAAAACTTCTAGTACAACACAAGCTGAGGCCCAAAAAACCCCAAGTGATATAAGGAGTGTATGACCTGTTTCCTGTCTTCTTCCTGAACTTCCATCCTACAGTCTTACACCAAACAAAGGCAACCCCATTAGATTCATATTCAAAAGAGTTAACAATGTAGAAATGATTATGCTCTCAAAAAAACCTAAATAAAAATAATCCATAGTCTTTGCTTGACTAGAATTTAGAACAACATTATAAATGCGGCTGCTTTTCTGAAGCTGTTACAGATACAACTTCCAATATTCCTTTGAGACTACTGCATTATTTCTGCTAGATCTTAGAGCAGAAGCCTGGAGTCATTCATCATCTCTCAGTATGACATCTCTCTGACCAACAAGTCACTTAGCAAAATCTCCCAGCTGGTTGGCAGTATTATGCATAAAGAGAGAAGCAAATCCCAGGGGTGGGCAGGGAACAGATTCCTTCCTCCCCCTTTTCTCTTGTCTAAGGAGCACAGATTGCCTGGAAAACAGTTTTTAGGCATCTGTAATTGAATGTGAGATGAACTTCCACAGGCTTTAATGAGAAGTAATATTACTGCCCAGGCAGCAGAAGTAAGTGCACTGCTCCATGTCCCAAATGATTTCATTAATATTAACCAAGGCTTCCAACTCTCTCCAGGCAACAATGCTGTAGCAGGGGAGAAAGATGCAAATAACTCTCGCAGACACCCAGCTAATCACTACAATGTGCAGGAATAACAAGTATATGGAAGTGATGTTTTTCAGGTAAGGGAAATAAGCCTTTTCCACGGGGAAAATTTTGTTACCGTAGTTATGAATAAAATAATTTTGTATAGAGTTTTAGCATTAAAAGTGTACTTTCCTTTTGTTGCCTTTGGCAGTTTTAGGGATTAAAATAACCCAAATAACAAGAAGACATTAATGTTACAAACTTTGCATTAGAGATTACAAGGAATAAGAAAATCCTTTGTTATTGCCTGTGAAAGTACTCTGTTCAATGAGAGATTAGTATAAATTAATTTTAGAAGTAAACTTGAATTTAGATATACACACATATATATAAAAAGAAGACAGGAAGTGCCATGAAGACCATTTTGAAAGGCAGTCAAGTGAGCTTTCAAGGGCAGCAGATCTTAATTTCTGAAGTAAATGTGCAAATTGTTCAGCACTGGGCTAAGAGACAACCCTAACCTTGTGAGGACCCAAACATAAACTGGTATTATATCTGATTTATGTCATCCTTTCAACAATTACATACTAATCTTTGTGTGGAACAAAGTGGATCTGAAGACTTCTTGTAATTTATTAGAATAATTTTATATGCATGCTTCCTTAAAGTTCTGTCTTTCTTTCATCTTTGTGCCTAAAATAGGTGTTTGTTTTCAAATAACAATATTTCTGCAAATCTCTTTTAAGTGGAAAGGCTTAATAATTTCAAATTTTGAATCAACATATTTGACAGTATAGGCCACCAACCATTTTCTTAAGTATTGTTATCCAACTACTTTGACTATTTTAGAAGACTTCTGGAGTGCCGTATGTAAGGATTTAAAAAAATATTTTGTATCACCCAGTTTGCCTGTCAGAAAGGGTTTTCTTCCTAGGTTAATGCAATTGATGTTGTCAAAAGTCAAATTTCTTGCTTTTTTCTTCCTGTGGTCATTTGTCCCCTTAATTTATTATGAATTTTTGTCAATACTTTACAGGAATGGGTAAAAAAACTACTCTACACCCCTCAAACTATTCTACACTCCTACCCATAATTCCCATATTCTAGAAGAATAGACTGGATTTGGAAATAAGAAGGAAGGGAAAGGATTTATTAGCAAAAAGTTCCTCAAAATGAATTATTAGATATATTAGATATATTGTTAGCTACTATAGGCCCAGAGTATTAAACTAAGGCTCTTGCAAACAGCAGGAGGCCATGCTGGTTTTGCATCTCATCCAGGGACTGCTAGATGTCTCCCATGGCTGTGACCATCTCCTAATTTCCTTCTAAGCCTCTGATTCCTACTCCTTTAACCTTCCAGTTCCTAACACTTAACTTTCTTCTCTTCATCCTGTCCTAGCCACATTTTCATAGAATCACAGAATCATAGAACAAACAGGTTGGAAGAGACCAACCGGATCATCAAGTCCAACCGCAAACAACCTTGTGAGGACGCCTGTGGAGATGCCAGGGAATGAACCCAGGACCTCATACATTTTCATCATTGCATTTCCCAGTCGATTTCTAGGAGCTTCCTAGCAACACCTCATCTTTGCACAATCAATTTCTTAACTCCTCCAGTCTAGAGAATTAAGGAGTATATCTGAAATCTTCCTTCTTTGAATATATGTAATAAAATAATTTGTTAAAACACAGAGACATATATATTAGAAAGTATAAGTATATGAGTAATAAAGAATGCAATTTTTAGCTTAAAACCATACACACAAGACTTGGGCACCGCAGTGTTTTGTAACACTTAACCTCTTGGATCTTCCCCCAGTATCTGAATTGCTAGCTTTTAGTAAAGTGTAGAGACATAAAGCATGAAAAGCATCTAGAAAAATACTACCCAGCTAAGCTGGGAGCTAAGAGTAAGCAAAATTATAAAGGAAAACCCCTTCCTCTCTGTTCTGAAGGGAACTATTCTTTCAAGTATGGGCTCCCCACTCCCCCTTCCTCCTCCATTTTAAACAGAAAACCAAACAAGCAAATTGCCAGGGTCATTCTTTTAAAGACCCTCTCACCTGGGGAGGGGAGAGAGGAGCTGGGACACTAACTCTCTTCTCCACATAAAGCTCTATACAAGGCTCAGTATGAGAAGGTTCAACAAGACTAAATGGCATTCCTGCACTTGGGTCACAACAATCCCATGCAATGTTACAGGCTTGGGAAAGAGTGACCGGAAAGCTGCCTGGTGGCAAAGGATCTGGGAGTGTTTTTGTTGACAGCTGTCTGAGTATGAGCCTGCTGGACACCTGTGTGCACAGGTGGTCAAGAAGGCCAGTAACATCCTGGCTTGTATCAGAAATAATGTGGCCAGCAGGAGTTGTGAAGTGACGGTGCCCCTGTACTAGGACTGGTGAGGTTGCACCTTGAATACTGTGTTCAGTTTTGGTCCCCTCACTTAAAGAAAGACAGAGGTGCTGAGCATGTCCAGGAAGGGCAAGAAAGCTGGTGAAGGGTCTAGAAAACAAGTCTTATGATGCGCATCTGAGGGGACTGGAGTTTTTTAGCCTGGAGAAAATGAGGCTGAATGGAGACCTTCTCACTCTCCACAACTACCTGCAAATAGGTCGTAGTGATAAACAGGTTGTGTAGCCCCATATCAGTACAGAGCTGGGTATTGGTCTCCTCCCTCAAGTAAAAAGCAATAGGAAAATACGAAATAGCCTCAAGTTGTGCCAGGGGAGGTTTATACTGAATGTTAGGAAATGTTTCTTCATCAAATGGGTTGTTAATCATTGAAACAGCTTTCTCAGGGAAGCAGGTGAGTCACCATCCCTAAAGATATTTAAAAGATGTGTAGATGTGGTACATAGGGACATGGTTTAGTGGACTTGACAGTGTTAAGTTAATGATTAGACTTGATGATCTTAAAGGTCAGTTTAAACCTGAACAATTCTGTGATTTTGTAAAATGTATCCAGACTGTGATCTTTATGCAAGGCAAAACAGCTCCAATGAGAAGACCTGAAAATGTTCTTATTTCCCAAGGTATCTCTAATCTGGTAGTCTGCTCTTAAGAGGTTTAAGAAATATGATTCTCTTGCATATAAGACTTCACCTAGGAAAATTTCTTTTTCCCCCCCTTGTCCTTCCATCCAAATTTTGGGTTGAGTGTTTCCTCCTCTATCACCATCCTTGCACTGTTTCTTCCTAAAAACTCTTCATTCCATTCTAAACCTAGATGAAACTGTTTCTCCAACACCCTTAGCAGCTTTTAATCTATTATTTATTATTAAACCACATAATTGTATTATTTATAGCTTTTCTTGTAATGTATCTTGGGATGCATTTGTATGAAATGCTATCCAAAATAAAATTATATTGCACTAAAGAACAGTTCTCATTTATTTTTTAACAATTATTTGATCTTCTCTTGATTTACTGAGTCACTAAGGCATCTTATTCCTAGTGATTTAAGGGATGCTGTGAAGTTAAAACTCCTATAAACTCAGATCCTCAGCTAACATAACAGGCAAAGTTCCAATGCAATCAATGGAGGTCTGCCAATTCACACTAGTTCTGTCCTACAGTAGTTTTTAAAATCTCTCCTCATCTGTGTTTTAAATGACGCTTTAGATGCCAAATAATTTCTGTTAATCTGCAATGCTTGTCGCAATATACAATTTATTTTTTCCATTTCATCTTACATAGACAGGTAAACAAGACTGGTTTATTTCTAAGAGCCTTCCAGTTCTGCCTCTGAAATAATACTACGGTCTTGAAATGTTTTCACTGCTAACTCTGCAGGGAAATGTAGTAAAATTGAAGCTATATGTTTTGAAAGTTTTATGGAAATACTTCTGTCAAATCATAGTCACTGAGAACTTCCTTATTAATATAATATTTTAGTGATCATTCTCAAGTTCTATAAGACTATCAAATAATATACACCTATGACAGCCTAAATTTTTGAGTGAATGAATAATTTCAGCTGCCTCCATTTTCAGACATGCATCTTAATCCTGGGGATATCTGATTTAGCAAGATTCTGAAAAGTAACATAAATTGCACATGCAAAGAGACTCTCAAAGTGAGGAAAATACAATGAGAAAGTCTTTCATCTGTGTATGAAAAACAAGACAGATGTCATTTGAAATTTTTCCACTAAAACTGATTTTACGTCTCTTTTTTTATTGACAGTAAGTTACTAATAGTAAAAATATAAGAAGAGAAATTCTAAGTGAGATCTAGTGATGTGAAGTAGTTTTACATCTTGATAAGGTATATAATTCATGGATACTCCCACTGACCTATATGTATCCCTCACTCCACTTCTACCTTTTTCTCCAGTTTCTAATCTTAGAAGAAAGTATTTTAACAGTTAATAAAATTAGAATGCTTTATATTCTTTTGCCTGTTGTATAATAGCTGTCATAGCCTGGCATCTGTAGGATCCCTAATTTCATCCTCTTTAACATGGCTATTTATTTTTTCAAGTAATACAATTTTAATAATACTTTTGAATCACAAATATATTATTTCCTTCAGTTACAGAATGCATGATTCACGTGAAGGTAGTAAAATTTCCTCACCAATGAAGTCACATCCTCGCTAGCAGTATTTTCAAACATTTTACTGTACTCAGGTACTACAGTCAAGTATAATGGAAGTTGGTGTTTCATTTTAATATAAGGCAGGAAAGAAATTAAATTGCACCGTATATCTTCATACTAACATCAATAAAAATATCTGATGGCTATTTGCTTTATAGAAGGTGTTTTCTTGTCTTGAATTGTTACTAATTTTGCTATAGACCTGGAAACTGAGTTTTTAAAAAGATTTGACAGTTTTTGAACACTTCTTTTTGGGTTTGTATTTTTTAAATAAAATTAAACTTTGATTGGAAATGTTATCAATAGAGTAGATTTCTTTACTTCTGTGGGGAAGGTTGGTTGCTAGTGTTGTTTTGACTAGCTTTTTAATTGATTAACATAAAATGTAAAAATCTGGTTAAAATTTCAGAAAGTTATTTTTCAAGTAAGAAAAACAGTAGACAGCAGCAATGTGCATGCAGGCAGTAGCTCCTTTCATCTTGCAAATTCTATGGCAAGAAGAAAAAGAAAACTTTTCATATGCTACTTTCTAACATACTAGTACATTTGAGAATGTCATTATTGTTAAGATTGTGAGCAACCGTGATGATAAAGAAGCTGGGTGAACCACTAACATGGTAAATTTCAGGAACTAGTAGATAATAATGGCTGACCTAGCCACTCTAGGGACCCATTACAGTAAAAGAAGAGAAATAGGTACTGCTGGCACACACTTCATCTAATCAAAAGCAGAACTCTAAAATGGATCTGAAATTTCCATTCACTATAAAAGACCCTGGGGTGACTAGCTCAGCTGTTAACATCTAAGAGTAAATATCTAGGACAGGATAAGGTTCAAGATTTAAACATTTATATTTAGGTGTCTACATAAAAGAGTCTGCAGACCCGTGAAGTGTCAAGGCTTACATTGTAGACAATGGAGATCTAGTAAATTCAGTTGATGGATTCAAGGAAGAAAGCTAAGCTGTATTATGGTGTTTACTTTAGGATTGCTTTTATACTGAGCAGAACTACCTTCCCCACTCTACCAGCTACACTCTACTGTCTGATATGGGAGCTTTAGATAGCTAACTCTCATGACTAGCCACCATCACTCAGGTTCTTACATATTCATTATCTCATATGAATCAGGCATTTTGCAGTAATGTTCAGATATCTAAATATGGATGTTTGGTACCACTAAAGCATCTTGGAATATACATATTGCTGCTTCTGGGCTGCAAGATAGAGGGCCCTGTACCTTTTGAGAGCAGCAGCTGAAAGCCTGGAGGGTACCCAGTGGCATATCAAATGACACTAGACATTTGCATTTAGGCAAAGCCCTTGGGGTCTTTCACTTAACGGCATGCTGCTTCACAATATACTATTCATCCTCATATACTCTTGGATGAGGACTATAGTGAAGGATGTGAGTTCCACTTCTGAAATATAATTCTATGGCTTCCCTGCTGAGAAACTTGGTGAATCACAGAGTCACAGAATCCCTAGGATGCAAAAGACCCCCAGGATCATCCAGTCCAACCATTCCTATCAAACACTAAACAATGCCCCTCAGCACCTCATCCACTTGTCTTTTAAATACCTCAAGGGATGGTGAGTCAACCACCTCTCTTGGCAGCTTTTTCCAGTGCCCAATGACCCTTTATGTGAAAAATTTCTTTCTGATATCTAGTCTGAACCTCCCCTGGTAGAGCTTGAGGCCACTTCCTCTTGTCCTGTACCCTGTCACTTGGAAGAAGAGGCCAGCACCCTTCTCTCTACAACCTCCTTTCAGGTAGATGTAGAGAGCAATAAAGTCTCCCTTCAGCCTCCTCTTCTCCAGGCTAAACAACCCCAGCTCTCTCAGCCGTTCCTCATAGCTGGATTTAACACCATTTACTACCACTCTCTGGGCCCGGCCATCCAACCAGTTTTCTACCCAGGAGAGTGTGTGTCTGTCCAGGCCAGAGGCTGACAGCTTCTGTAGCAGAATGCTGTGAGAAACTGTGTCAAAAACTTTGCTGAAGTCTGGGAAGATAAATCCACAGCCTTTCCCTCGTCCAATAGGAGGNATTGGATCACGGGAGGTTTGTTCTGCTCCTCTAGCTCATGGGGATGTACACACAGGGAACAACTTCCCTTACTATTAAAGATTGAGGCAAAGAAGGCATTAAGTACCTCAGTCTTTTCCTCACCCTTCATCATAGTTCTTTCCCTTTGCATCCAAAAGGGACAGAATATTCTCCCTAGTCCTTTTATTGGTAATGTTTTTATAGGAAGATTTTTTGTTATCTTTCACCGACTTGGTCAATCTGAGCTCTAATTGGGCTTTAGCCCTCCTGATTTTTGAACTGCACAATCTCGCTTTCTCCCTGTAGTCTACCCAAGACACCTGTCCCTTCTTCCAAAGTTCATAGACATTCCTCTTCTTTTTGACATCCCTCAAGTTCTCCCTGCTCAAGCAAGCTGTTGGTTTTGTTGGTTTTTTTCCCCCGTCAGCTCCTTTTCCAGAATATGAGGACAGAGCTTGCTCCAGAGCTACTGGAATTTCCTTTTTGAGGAGCGCCCAGCCCTTGTGGGCTCCCTTGCCCTTAAGGACTGTCTCCCATGGTTCTTTGCCTTCTGAACAGTCCAAAGTCTGCCCTCTGGAATTTTAATGTGACTGTCCTGCTAACCACCCTCTTCACCTCACCTAGAACTGAGAATTCTACCATCTCATGATTGTTTTGTCCCAGGCATCTTCCAGCAAGCCTAGCCTGGGCTATAGAAAGGGTAGCGTGTCTAAAAACTGACCTTCAGTATTACAGAAATGGTTATGGTTTTTTTTTTTTTCATAAATTTTCAATAATTTTTTTCAGCAAACTGTCTAACTTTCTGCTGTCTGTGTACAGAAGACTGAAAGAATGAATGAATGACTGTAAATCAGAGCTGTGCAAGGCCACACATGCACAAAAGCCAGTATATTGGGGTGTGGCCTTTTAGATGTATATCATGGCATATTATTTCTGTATTTGAAGTGGGTTTATATCTCATCAACCAAGTCAAATATATTTTAGCTCTTCTGCCTCTAGAGAGGCAGCTAATTATCGTTTCTAGAAGGAGACAATAATAGGAAATCAAATAAGAGTTTGCACTGCCAGTATATTTCAGAATTTCATATTTAAAATTCATAGTAAACTGACAGAGTCAGTTATTGTGATGCAGAAGCAAAATATCCAATTGCATTGGCTACTGGACAGCAAAATTTCAGTCAAGGCTTTCTTTCTGCTTTTGCCCAAAGTGCTGAATATACACTAACAGATTTATAAGGATCTTCAACTTTGTGTTATACTAGCATAACTTCTAGTGTAACCTTGTATGTGTACATACACATATACATAAAACATAGCAAAAATTATCTAGAAGCTTACAGCTGAATTACTGTCAACTTACCGCTAAGCACGCTGTCTGATGGCCTCCATAAAAAGATTAATTTACTGAATATAGAGTTGTTAATCAGCAGAAAATATAGGTGAGGAAGATTATTTCTTGTCCAGTTTTGTCACTAGATGTTCTGATTTACATGAAACAAATAATTCTGTTTCAGTGTTCCCTACAAATAGATGTGCAAGATGGAGCCCTTGCAGATATGCCTGAGCTAATTTTCAATCAGCTAATCCAGGTACCATTTAGTATCAATGTAGCTTAATAAAACAAAATTCAGCAGAGCTTCGGAGGGACTCCATTTTGAGTCATCTCATGATGAGTTCTTTGTTACAAGGCTGAACTATACTTGTACCCAGAAAAAACTAACTCGAGATACCTACACAAGATTCAGGAACAGAATCACAGAATCACANATAACTCGAGATACATACACAAGATTCAGGGACACATTTGATGGGGTCATCTTTATGCTTTTATTTTTACCCACTGAACATGCTCCACTTTGCAGTAATTAGATAATCTACAGTCACAGAAAGCAAATGTGAATTATTCCTAATTTCTTTAAAACAACTAGCTGACAGACAGAGGCACAGATTCCAGCCCCTACCTCACATGCAGCCTAGGCAGTGGGAAGCCCAATTTTTGGATCAGATAGAGGCAAACACACTGGCGTTCAAAATTTAGCATCTAGCTATTCAGTTTGACATAAGTTTAGGAGCATATAGTTAAGTGCCATTCAAACTTGCACATAACTTGTCTAAGTCTAGAGAGCACTTGAGTAATGATTTTAAATTTGGACTTGTAAGATGTAGGTACCTCCACTTCTCTTGACACTTTCATTCACTGACTGTCTAAGCTATTTAAAAAATAAAATATCTTATTTAGTCTATCTTCATCATATTGATATATATTTCCACAGTAACTAAGAGTTGCATTTATCTCCAGTAGTGCTCTAAGTGCAAAGCCACAAATTTGGCCCAAAGTGACTCCAAGGATGACTGCAGTCTGAAATCTCAAAATAATATTGTCAAGAAAGTAAGTGTCTACAAAATCCTAATTAATCTTTGATTAAAGCAGAACATCTAAAGAGATATGTGTGGGAGCAGCATTAATACAAAATTAGTTCAGTCAGATCAGTTCTTTTGCTATGCATATAAAACGAATTCATGATGACAGGACACTTAACTTGTTACCAAAATATTTCTGAACCTAACTAAATATATCAAGTAAACAAGCAAAACTACCTATAGCCTAAACAGTAATTTAAGGTTTATCACTTAAAGAAAAAAACTACATACAGAGCAAAGGTACATGGTCTTCTTGCAGTGATGTCAGAATAAACACATAGTATTTACACTAACTTTTAAGGATGCTATAACCAGCGATTCAAGACAACCATTTAGTATGCATCAGTTGGAACACTGAGGCACTGGTGCTCTACTGGGGTCCTTTCTGGAAATAGCCCTTTCCAGTGTGAAAGGCTTCAAAAGGACTGAGTCTGCCTGCATGTGGTCCAGAGATGACATAATTGGCACAGACTTCCACTGTACCCTCTCTCACAGATTATGTCCATACCCAAAAACAGGTTGTGGTGGAGACACATAAATTATATTTCCCATGGTTTTGGGCAGGATGTGATGATCCTAAAACAGGAACAGAATATAATTCAACAATAAGTTTTCCATATTATTTATTTTCCAAAGTTTTAATTGGAAGGGAACATTGCCTTTCCTTCTTTCTCTCAAGAAAGTATGTTTTCAGGGCAAAAAGTCTCAAATATGCTTTTTTCAAGCCTTTTGTATATCAGTCAACTGACCAGGTATGGTTTTATTTGTTTACTTGAAAAGTGTTTATGAATCAAAAGAAAACCTGTTCAGAAATTTTTCAGTGTTCATTGCAGAGTTATAATCATCTGATAACAAGGAATAATAAAGCTAACTTTGACAAAATTTTAATTATAATAGCACTGCACACCTCCCCACACACTAATTTCACTAATAATTGTAATTGAAACAGTATTACTTTGCTTTCTTTATAAGTGCACTTCTAAATCCCAAGAAGCCACGGTTATTTGATCTGTGAAGATGTTTTTTAATACCAAAACAACACATTATCAGAAAAGGAGATAAAAAAATGGCTTTGGATGTATGAGCTATGCTCAGATTGCTGCCCAAGCCCAAGTTTAGCCTGGGTACTGCAAGTCAAAATCTGCTGGCCCAATAGTAAGTATAGTTTTCTCACTGTGCACTGGTTTTAATGTAACCTAATTTTAAGGGCATGCTTATAAAGCTAGCATGGTATGACAATAGAGTGTATACACTGCAAATTTGCCATGAAGTCATATGCAAGTAATATGTTTTTTTTAAATCTTATGAAACTAAAATTCTCATATTCCTACAATGCTATAACCCTGAAGACATTTTTAGATAAAGACAATGTTGTTTGTCAATGTGAATTTAAGGGGTTTTGGAAAAGACCTTAGTAGACTATTTAGACCAACTGGAAAGCTAACACTGCCAAGTCTGCAACAGAGGCATGTCCCTAAATTCCACTTCTACGTATCTTTTAAATACCTCCAGGGATGTTGACTCAACCACTTCCCTGAGCAGCCTGTTCCAATGCTTTACAATCCTTTCAGTGAAGAGATTTTTCATAATCATAGATTCATCATAGAATGATTCTGTTTTGAATGGACCTTAAAGATCATCTAGTTGCAATTCCCTGATTATCTTTGTAGCCTTTCTCCAGACCGACCCTAACAGACCCATGTCCTTCCTGTGCTAAGGAATCCAGAACTGAAGGCAAGGCTCCAAGTAAAGTCTCATGATAGCAGAGCAGAGGGGGAGAATCACCTCACTCAGCCTGCTTGTCACACTGCTTCTGATTCAGCCTGTGATACAGGTGCTTTTCTGGGCTGCAAGTGCACATTACTGACTCATGTTGAGCTTCTCACCTACCACCACCCCCGAGTCCTTCTCTGCAGTGACACTCTCAATCCATTCTCCACCCAGCCTTTATTTGTGTTTGGGATTACTGTGAACCAGATGCAGAACCTTGCACTTGGGTTTGTTCAACTTCATGAGATTCACACAGGACCACTTCTCCAGCCTGTCAAGATCCCTCTGGATGGCAGCCATTCTCTCCAGCATATTGACCATGCCACACAACTTGGTATCATCAGCAAANCTGTTTTGAATGGACCTTAAAGATCATCTAGTTGCAATTCCCTGATTATTTTTGTAGCCTTTCTCCAGACTGACCCTAACAGACCCATGTCCTTCCTGTGCTAAGGAATCCAGAACTGAAGGCAAGGCTCCAAGTAAAGTCTCATGATAGCAGAGCAGAGGGGGAGAATCACCTCACTCAGCCTGCTTGTCACACTGCTTCTGATTCAGCCTGTGATACAGGTGCTTTTCTGGGCTGCAAGTGCACATTACTGACTCATGTTGAGCTTCTCACCTACCACCACCCCCGAGTCCTTCTCTGCAGTGACACTCTCAATCCATTCTCCACCCAGCCTTTATTTGTGTTTGGGATTACTGTGAACCAGATGCAGAACCTTGCACTTGGGTTTGTTCAACTTCATGAGATTCACACAGGACCACTTCTCCAGCCTGTCAAGATCCCTCTGGATGGCAGCCATTCTCTCCAGCATATTGACCATGCCACACAACTTGGTATCATCAGCAAACTTGCTGAGGGTGCACTTAGTCCCACCATCCGTGTCTGCAACAAAGATGTTAACCCACACTGATTCCAATACCAACCCCTGAGGAACACTGCTTATCACCAACATCCACGTGGACGTTGACCATGACTCCTGAATGCAAACATTGAGCCAGGTCCTTATCCACCAAATGGTCCATCTGTCAAATGCATGTATCTCCCTTTTAGAAATGAGAATGCTGTATGGGACAGCGTCAACTGTTTTGCACAAGTCCGGGTAGATAATGACACTTACTCTTCCCTTATCTGCCAACACTGCAGCCCTGTTGCAAAAGACCACCAAATTTGTCTGGCTCTATTCGCCCTTCAGGATGCCATGTTGACTGTCTCTAATCACCTCCATATTTTCCATGTGCCTCAGCAGAGTTTCCAGGAGGACCTGTTCCATGATCTTGCTGGGCACACAAGTGAGATCGACCAGCCTGTAGTTCCCCACATCTTCCATTTTTCTGTTTTTAAAAATGGGAGTTTTCCAGTCAATGATAACTTCATCAGACTGCCATGACTTCTCAAATATGATGGATGGTCCTTAGCAACTTAATCTGCTAATTCCCTCAGGACTCATGGATGTACCTCTTTAGGCCCCACAGAATTGTGCAATATACACCCAAAGTATCCAATCTGAACCTAACTTGTCACAAGTTGAGACCACTTCCTCTTATGGCTTGTTACCTGGGACAAGAGACCAACACTCACTGTACTTAAACCTCCTTTCAAGTAGTTGCAGGCAGTGATAAGGTATCCCCTCTGCCTCCTTTCCTCCTGACTGAGCAATTTCAGTTCCCTCCACTACTTTTCATAAGACCCAAAACTGAACGCAGTATTCAAGGTGCAGCCTTACCAGCGCCATGTACAAGGGGACCATAACTTTCCTACTACTGCTGTCCATAGTATTCCTTACACAAACCATTGGCCTTCTTGACCACCTGGGTGCACTGATGACTCATATTCAGCTGGCTATCAACCAACACTCCCAGGGCCTTTTCTGCCAGGCAGCTTTCTAGCTGCTCTTACTCAAGCCTCTAGCATTGCATGAAGTTGCTCTAACCTGACACTTAGTCTTGCTGAAAATCGTATAGCTGGCCTTGACCCCTCAATCCAACCTGTTGAGATCCTTCTGTAGAACCTTCCTACCCTTAAGCAGATTAACACTTCTTCTCAACTTGGTGTTGCCTGAAAACTTACTGATGTTACATTCAATCCCCTAGTCCAGATCATTGATAAAGATTTTAAGCAGGATCAGCCCCAACACTGAGTCTTGAGGAACACTACTTGTAACTAGCCGCCAACTGCATTAAACTCCATTCACCACAATTCTTTGAGCATGGCCATCCAGACACATTTTTACCAAGTGAGGAGTACACCCACCCAACCCATAAGCTGCCAGTTTTCTGATGAGAAATATTTAGGAATAGTGTCAAAGGCTTTACTGAGGTTCAGGTAAACAATAGCCACAGCCTTTCCCTCATCCACTAAGTGGGTCATCTTGTCACAGAAGGACATTGGGTTAGTTAAGCAGGACCTGCCTTTCCTGAACCCATGCTGACTAGACCTGATCACCTGGTTGTCCTGTACGTTCCATGTGATGTCATTCAAGATGATCTGCTGTATAACCTGCAGTCAGCCTGACATGCCTGTAGTTCCCTGGATCCTCCTTTCAGCTCTTCTTATTGATGTGCATCACATTTTATAATTTCCAGTCAATGGGGATCTCCTTAATTAGCCAGGACTGCTGATAAATTTTGGAGAGTGTCTTGGTGAGTGTGTCCAGAGAAAAGAGATGAAGCTGGTGAAGGGGCTGGAGAACAAATCGTAGGACAAGCAGCTGAGGGACCTGGGGTTNTGCAGAGAGACATGGTTTAGTGGTTGACAGGAATGTTTGGACTCAATACTCCAGTGGGTCTTTTCCAATCTAGTGATTCTGTGATTCTGGAAGCATTCTCAGTACCTTTGGATAGATCCCACACATTCTCATAAACTTGTGTGTGACTAAGTGGTGTAGCATATAGCAAATCATTTTGCTACTTAAGATATTTATAAAAATATATATAAACAACATTTTTGATTACAAAAAAAATGATAGCTTATTTGCAGAGGCTTTGAGAATGTTGTGAATAAGTACACAACTGCCAAAATGAATAACCGAGGGATTTTATCTCCCTAGTCTATTCTACATTTGCTGCTTTGGGATTGAATTGCTGTTTCAATCTGTAATTCAGCAAGTATTGGTGGAAAAAATTTTATACCCAAATATTTATTGTTCATTTCTAAATACTAAAGTATATCTAAAAGGCTTGCTGTTAAGAAATGAAAAAATTACTTAGGAAATGGTGATTTGAAAACGCTGATGACCATAATCCTCAATGGAAAGGTGGTTTTTAGGGCCTCAAAATCCTGCTCCCATGTCAAACAAGTGTTAAAATTCTACTAGCAGTTAATGGGAATCTAATCAGATCCCAAATCTGCTGTTTAGGAGATTGACTGGGTTCACTAAACACTTGTATCGAAGAGATAGTAAAGCAAAGTGATTTTCAGATACTTCAAGGAGTTAAATTGTTCAGAAAATGCTGCCTTTCACTGTGGCACACTTTGTACTGGTTTGTGAAGTGGATTGACTTTCTAGTAAATAAAATTGACATTTCTGAAAACCAAGTGAGTGACAAATTCATGTGTGGAAGAAAATTAAAAGGGAAGGGAACTAGAGTTCTTTGTTCAGTAGCTTAGTGACTTGCTGGCTCCCATATGGTTCTCCTCCTCATGTTCTTTCCCTCTCTTTTTCTTTCTTTTCAATTCTGATAGAAGATAGCTTCTTAATCAAAAATCCCTCTGTTCAATTTTCTAGATAGTAATTTGCATCCCCCGTTTTTTTTTTTAAATTTTCTTTTAACAAGAAATAATATATTACAGACATTCTGGGTTTTGAAGAAGCCAAAATACTAGTGAGCATCTGTCATGCAGTGTATCTAACTATATTTCTTAAAATAAGGGGAAGTGTAATTTTTTTGACTGTATAAAATGCAAATTATATATTTTACTATAATATTATTGCAGAAGCGGTTTGATCTTTCTACTTGTAAAGAACCTTTGAGTCAAAAAAAATAAAAGCCAAGATTAAAAGAAAAGGGGTCTGGAATATCTCATAGGTGTAATGTTTGTTTTTCCTCATGATAAATTAAACAAGAGGGTAGTGTAAATTGAAATAAAACATAATCATGTTTGCTGATGTGTTACCAAAATAAGTAATGTGTTCTACAAATATACTTTAATTCTTGTACAACTTATTTATTTATAACACTTTACTTGCAATTAATGACTAAGAAATGTTAGACTAGATTTTAAGTTTAAGGAGGGAGACAAGACCAATCAGGCACTCAACTAATATTTTTAGATGTTATTTGCCAGTAAAGAAATATTATTTGTTTATGAGATACTATTTTTATTGTTTCCTCTCCATGTCAATTCTGTCTGTTACACATATACATGCACACATGTGCTCACAAAGCTGGTTCTTCAGGTCATAGGTTCTGCCTTTCCTCAATATATTTAGAGGAGTTAGGCATGTTAAAATGTAACAATTTGTGTTAAGAAATTAAGAAAATGATATTAAAACCATAGACTAGATATCTGCTTCCTCCCATAGCATGATCTTCACCCCCTACTGCCACTTCATGCTTTTTTTTCTAATCACAAGAATATTATTCACCTCGCTTTGTTCTTATACAAAATTATTTGTTTACTTTTGTGCAACTACTGCCAAGTGTATTGTCATTCGTGTTTCACAACAGAACTTGGAAGTCAGTTTCATTTTTTTCTTTATTTGCAATGCCCATCAAGGACTAACTTCAGACTGGGAGATGCAAAAGTGAGTAGTAAGGAAAGTCACATAGTAAATATTAAACCAATAATACTTAGGTTCTTTCCAGGGACATTTTAAAGTAAAGATATTCTGTATAACTGTAATTAGTAATGTATTGATCTATTTCTTAAATACAGTAACAGTATCCAATTTTTTAATTTAATCCATGTCTAAATATGTCTACTTTTGGAATTACTCTTTGTGAATTAACCTCAGAAATGAAACTACAGAAAGCTCCTCAAAGACAGGAACTTGATAAACTGATAGTAATCCCTTCATTCATAAGGACCTAGAATTTGCATAAATTTTGTTCATTCTGCTCAATGACAATCAAATATTTCCTGCATATAAATTTCAGATTACAATATTTTTCATTCCTAATAAATTGCCATTAAATTAAATCTGTAATAGAAAAAAACCCCATGATCTATGATGCCAAATCAAAGTGAAAAGGACCCAGAAGACAAAGAAAGTGTACAAAAATGGGAGACTGACATGTTTGATAACACGAGTGACTAATTTGTGATTCATACTGCATGCAATGTCTCCTGGCAGTAATACAAAAATCATACTCTAAATAGTACATGTAAATACACTACAAATCAGAGCAAATTTTGCAGTTTCATAACACTGTCCAGTACTTCAGAAACTGTGCTTGTGAAATGGGTAGAGTACACATATTTCTGGCAGTGTGGGCTGTGAACCAGCCTTAGGAAAAAAAAAAAAAAGCTGGGAAAAAAAGGAACAAATGTAACTTGTTAATGTACTCTATATATCAAACACACTGTTATCCAATAAGCCATCACAGGCTGGCATGTATGACAAAGTGCTTAGAAAAGTTTGTTCCTCTAGAAAAAAAAAAACCAGTTCAAGGGTGCATAAAACATACTAAGTATTATTTCAGCAGTATTAATTTCATTCAGTTTCCCCTGACCTTGAGAGAGATGTTCAGATTCTTATCTAATAGGGTCATAATTCTGCATCCTTGTGCAACATCGGAAAATAAGATTACAAAAGTAGAGTTTCATTATAGACAAGGAGATAGTAAAAAATCTCAGAAAGTATGGGGCTTTAGTTAAAAATGTTGAGTTCATAAACCTTTTCTATTTCCTCATTTCCCTTCTGACACACAACAGAGAACTGACTGTTCACCCTCCGCAACAATGAGAGAGAAGAATATCAGACTGCGAGGAATATGTTTTTAATCTCATAATTAATCTTTAAAATAATTTTCAGAGCTAAAGATGATCCTGTAGGTGCAAGGTAGGTTGTAGAGTGCAGATTAGGAAATTTGAAAAAGGAAGCAGTTAATCAGTTGCACAAACCGCTTCTAGCCTGCTTTCTCTGCCATATCAATGGAAATATTGTGTTTTCCAAGCATACCATAGCTGAGAAGCTGGATCAGTTATGTCAGGCATAGCTGAGAAGAAGGGAGCACAGAGTTAGTATATGATAAATATGGATGAAAAATGCCCATTATGATGGCCACTAAACTCTGCTGTTGATTAAAGCAGCACTGAAAGATTGTGAGACTAAATATAGAGGCTGTTCTCACTTCTTCCCTAGCAACTTCCCTTGTTCATGCTTCTTCAGAAAGGGACTTGTGAAATCAAGCAATAAAAATACAAGTGGAGTTCTGTAGGAACATAACTGACTAATGAAGTTTAATGTTTTATCAGATGAGAATTTAGAACGAGCAATTGAAACACTGATATAGAGAAAAAAGAAGGAAAAGCTTTTGTTCTCCCAGAAGTTGAGAGGCTGTTTACTACAGAGATTTGTTTGCTTAACCTACTAAGTGACTCATTGCAGCAGAGAATTGAGTCCTTCACCTTAAACCATCTGCAGTGTAATCGAGTGTAAGAATTAATAGTTGTGTGCTGTGATCCAAAATGATACTTTCTGCTGTAGTGCCAATATATAGGAAAGTTTTTTAAGAGAATGGGTTTTAAAATAGCTCAAAATCTCAAGTCACATAGACTCCAAATAGAAGAAATTTACTAAGTAGAATAGAAATAGGATATTAGAACATATTAAAAAAATAGAGAGAGGAAGGTAAGGTAGAAACAAAACTTCATCCTAATGACAGTGTTCCAAAGACCTGATCCAGAAATTTCCTTTTTTAAAGGCTGTGTCCATTTACAGGAGCAAAAAATGAGCCAAGAGGAAAACATGATTTTAAACAAAATATCCTAAAATGTAATAAGAATAACTTCAGAATGTGATCCAATGTTAACAAAGCAATTGTGGCAGACCTACTTCCCTTTCTGTTTCAGTGAGGATTTAACTTTAAAATTAGATTTCATACAATTTTCTGAGAAGTCAGCTAAAAGAAGATTTATTAATGATTTATGGATGCATTTATAAGGATACTATACTTCCTCATAAAGACATGAACATATCTGGACAGTAGAAAAAA
>WAAB01008724.1:0-49959 GCA_013389865.1 Piaya cayana
AAAAATCAAACCCATCACAAACAGTTAGCTTTGACTAGTTTTAAAAACTCCTAGGGTTGTGTAAAGGTATATTATTTAGAAAAAAACCCCCACTACTACTAGGTGTAGTTTAAATGTAAGAACTACAGAGAACTTGGGAAAGTCCTTAAAAAAGAAAAGGGGTTTGAGAATAATAAGTAATTTAAAAGGAGGAAACACTGTGTGGAACTAATAGAAACCAGATTAAATGGAAAATAAACCTTTCACAAAATGCAAAAAAGTTCTTGCTTTTCTATTACTAGTATAGAATAACTTAATTTCTGTAATATTAACTTTATTTGGAAAGGCAAACTTTTAATTTTTTAAAGTTTCTTCATACTTCACGTATTAATTTCTGCACCACCCCCATTCTGTGCAAAAACCAGATAATTCAGGTAGGAAAGTTTCTGGAATGCAAAATGATGTTTATCTGGATGGGTGGCATGGTGCAGTGACACAAATATTTGTCAAGATCAGCAGGATCTTTTGAGAACTGTTTCTTTATAGAAAACTGCAGTTTAACTTCACTAAAAGTATTCACGTACTTCAGTTGGTCTTGGCTAGTAATTTTTCCACAGTCACTCTGAAGTTTCAGTGTTCCTGAAATATTTTTCTTCTGTTTGTTCAAATTCTTGATACTTGGCTTATAGAGTAGGTTCTTAACTTCTGACAAAACTGGCAAATATAAGACGGTTCTTGTACCCATTCTTGTGCTACAATGCTTGTGGTTAGCAGTGTCCTGAGACTGGTGTTCAAGAGACCTCATTCAAATCCTCTGAATCAGAGAGTGCTTGAAAATTATATATCCCATTGCTTGGAAAGTGCCTAGGCTATGCAGCATGAGCTAGGTACACTTAATATACCCTCCAGGGGCCCACTGGAAAACTGAATTTTCCCGAAGAAAGATCCTGAAATGGGACTACTCATTCCACATGCTAGATTCTATCCAAAATGAACTTTAAAAACTCTTTTTTTCTCACACAATGTTTGGCAGAAAGTAATTTTATGTTGGATAAGAACATTTTAATAAAGAATGAAAATGAAAAGCAATAAATCGATTGCAGGGTTCACAACAGTTATTAGTAAAAGTGAGATATATAATCAGAATTTTTTCAGTTCCAACTCTATCTCTGGTTTGGTTCACCAGGGTATATTCCCTCACAGAAACCTGGTATAATATCAATACAGAGAGAAACTGGGTTTTCCGTATAGAAAAATTTGCAGCAGTAAATTCATTGCACATATTGAAAAGTAAACATTTCATCAGAAAATTATTATGTGATTGTAACTACTCTCTCCAGAGTACTAATATTTGCAGAAATTAATTAAATAAATAGGAACTGGATTTTATTCAACTGCACTAGAAATCATGACCTAACAATGAAAGTCCCTCATTCTCCTGGGTAATTTCAAGGCCAAGGAAATAGGCTTTAATCATTTTTATCACATCAAATCTCATGGGACATCGCTTTAAAGAACAGAAAGAGGGAGCATATACATTAAACCAAATGTAACTAACAAGCAAGCTGAAGTGTAAAATCTGCTGAAAATCTTAAGTACAGTAGATCAAGTCACTAGTGAGGAAGTTTAGAAACATAAGCAAAACTATTAAATGGCCATATTTAAAACAAACAAACAATAAAAATCCTATTTAGCAATAATAATGTGGATGAACATGATTGCAGAGTAGGAAGTACAGACAGAATATTTTCAAATATATCTTCTTCTCTGAGCCTTGTAAGAAGCCACATTTTTCCTTTCTTTATAGTATTTGTTGCTATTAAGTGACATGAAAAGAAGAAAATTTGATCATGCATTTAGTATTATAGGCAAAGCTAATCCTTCATGCTTTGACTGAGTTTGTAATTTAACTTAGTAAAGGAGATTTGATTGATTTAATATTCATACACCATTGGGTCTTACTGAAAAAAGGGCATTAGAACCACACATTTCCTCCAAATGGAAGAGGAAATGAAAATAATGAACTTCCTAGCAAGATTTCCAGACGTCCATGTGACAAATTTAGCCTTGTCTACTTTGAATTTTAATAGACCAAATGTACTAATAATACATTAAGCTATACAGTTAATTCAGGATAAGTGTATGTTTAGGATACAGAGGGGAATCTTCTTTTGTTCTGATAGCTTTGGAGTAGTTAATGAAAAGGTCTTTTGTCTTGGTGGTTGATACTTGCAGTTTTTCTACTGCTACTTGACTTCTTCTTCAGGGCTTTTTTACTTAAAGTGAAATAGTTGAGTGTCTAAACAGATAACTAGCCAGTTCTGTTGATGCATCTGATGTATTAAATTAATTAAATGTTGATTTAGGGTGCAGGTTGTGGCTTTTATCACCTCAATCTCTTCTTAGCTTCAGGGAGTTAGATTTGTAAATCTGTGATTAAGATATAGCATTGCTTGGGTTAATAGTGAAAATAATCTCTTAGGCTACTAGCTTGTCTCACAGAGGCAAAACCAACTAAAACTTTGTATTTTCCAGTAAAAGCAGTGACTTATAGCAAAATTTCAATGCAGTGGTGATTGAAGTCTGTAGGTTCTGGAAACTAATGTGAAAGAACCTGAGATCAGGCCAGTAACCAAAGTGATCGGTCATTTCACCAGATAGTGCTGTGCATCAATTACATTTACTTCCAAAAATACTAAAGCTTGAAAGAAGTTTTGGGATAATAGTACCTTCATACAACCTTAGAACTCATAGCTTTGTCAGAGTTGCCTACTTCATCCTTAGGTCTTGGTCATTTTCTGATGACAATAGCAGACAGGGCCTATTTTAATGCAAAACCATAACTCTTATTTCAATAACGTTAAACTACTTTATCTCGGGGTCTAGTGTGAAGTGTAATTTGATTCATCAGAGCTGCAAATAATATTCAACTGGAAAGGTTACTTCACTATCCACCGGAGCACTGGAAAGATGCTTAGCTGAGGAAGTTCATACTGATGTTTTGCTCTGTTCTTTCAATTACAGTAAAGGAAGTGGTCACATCTGGGTGGGCTTTATTTGGACTATGACAGGAACTCTGCCAGGTCACAAGATCTGTTTCTGTTAAAGATGCTGGGTTCATCTAATTCATTTCAGGGAAATCTTTCATAATTAGCTGACTCATATGCTAAAAAGATCCAACCCAGATGAGGGGAGGGGAAATGGTAAAATGGTTTGCAGCGGCTTCCCTCTCTGATTTATTTATTAACTCTTAAAAAACCTTTATTCATTATGTCTCTAGGCATGAATAAAGAATTTTTTTTATTTAACTTTCTAGCATTGCAATTTGGAAAGGATTATGAGTATTTATTATAATTGTTTTATGTTATGAGAAATGTTTTGCAATTGTTTTAATTGTTTTAAGCAATGAGATGACATCAGAACAGTAGCTCTTGGAAGTTTATATAACTTCTTTTCCTACTTCATCAACAAGTCATTGTACAGACTTGTGTGACATGTATTGTATGTCTACATTTTATCTCAAGCCTTTTACTTTAATCAAAATTTATGGAAATAAAAATTAGATGAATGAATACAACAGACTTCTTAAAACAAATCTGATTCATCATAGTAATCAATGGGACGTCAGGTGAATGGTCTGGATCACTGGTCATGCTTCATCTTCCATGTGATCTTATTGGCATACTCATGATGTTGGTGGCTCATCTGATATTTCTGTCTCCAAGAACATGACTTCAGTGCAGTGAATTCTGAAGAATGTTATGTACGTTCTGATGGATTGATTCTCTTCAAAATTAGTGGAAGCAGATGATATTAAGGTAAGTCTTTGGTCCACAGTTCATTCCCACTTCCACAGGTCTCCACACTGATATATAAGGCTCTGTTTCTCAAAGAAGGGAGCAATGCCACAGTAGCAAATGTCTGCATAATCTCTTATCTAAGCAGAGGTTGTCTTTTTGGATCCAGGAGGATGGACTCTTGGAAGAAAAGTATTAATGTTTCATACACAGAGAAACAAGAAAGTGTGGTAACCGCTGGCTGTGGTAGTTGTGACCTAAATGACATCTGAATAGTATAATTCTTTTTTGATTCCTGATTTTGTAACCTTGATGAATGTTCTTGAGCATCATCTAGTCCATGTTTTGTGTCATGGATGCATTTACTAACTAAGAATAATGCGTTTCATCTGTAATGAGAAATCTGTCTTTCCAAAAAGAAAATGGAAAGTGGACAAATCTAAGCAGCTCAAGTACTGCTGGAAGACTGGCTATGGGAAGCAGAAACGTTTAGGGAGAAAATCAAAAGATAAATTTGTGAATGCTATTACTAACATATTTGTAATCACAGAAGGTATTGGGTCCTACTGTACTCAATGCAACTTGTGGTCTTTAGCAGAAAAGATGTTAATCTGCCTTGGGCTCAATGACAACCACGTTCTATGTTGTTGCTGGCTGAAAAATAGGCTGAGGGACTGAGAAGGTGGAACTGACTGGAAACTCTTCCGCTACAATCTTATCTGCAGTCTTGCAGAATCTTGTGAGGGTTTTGTTTCTTGTACATGTCAGCTTCAGCAGCTGAGTGAAGAAAAGGGGAAAGAGTGAATAAGATCGTTATTCCAGTAAAAAAAAGAAAGAAAAAGGTTGAACTCACCAGAGCATAAGGCTTGAAAAAGAAAACTAGAAAATGTAATTCCTAGATGCTTAAATCTAGAAGGCAAGCATTTGTTCTGAGGTCATATGAAGTTCCAACACCTCGAATTAGTAGTTGTTATCCAGCACTTCCCTGTTTTGTGTCTGAACTTCAGAGATTAAAACACTGCTCTTCCAATCACAGTGAAGACAAGCACTCCTCTGTTAGTTATTTTTCATGCCGTTTGTAGATTCTGTGTTAATCAATTCAAGACGAACAAAGATAAAGAGCATATTTGGTGCTTAGGGGCTTTAATTACCGGCTTCTAATAACTGGCTGCTAATTTTTATCACACAGCCTTTTCTGTCTAATTAATTTATCTACTATGGTACCAGGATTAGAAGAAGATCTGTTCTACAAGTTCTACAAGCTGCTTCTATACAATACTATCTTGCTTGTAAAGAATTGCAAAATCCTGTGTCAGAATAAAGATGCAGTTTGAAATCCCTTAGAATACTATTCTCTAGACAACAATCTGAATGACTCTTAAATGTACATGCTTTTCAAGTAAACAGAAGATCATGACAGCTGTCAAACAGATGTGGGACTTCCATCCTTAAATAACAAGCAAGTGTTCCCATTGTATGAGTGGTTATAACTGGTAATTTATTCCCTTTTCTTCTTAGAAGTTAATACTAAATGAAGGCTAGTGTTTGTGGATTGTCCAAGAACAGAGGACAGTCTAAAATAAGGGACAACAAATCTCATATAATCAAGTATTGTTTACAACATCTGCTTCCATTTAGGCTTTAGAGTAGCCTACATCTGTTTTACATAGGTTTTTTAATGTAATTGTTTCCCCTATTCAATTTTAAGTAAAATTTCTGATTTGTGTAGTAGTTGCAGAGAAATTTGTCTCAACATTAATCTTGTGAAACATAACATTTTAGAGATCTTAAGTCAGAAACTTTGTGACCTTGGATAATAAAATTTACCAGAATCTTACTTTTGCATTAAGTTTCTTTTTCAGGATCTTGACTCATAAAAGAATTTTTTTTTTAAACTCCTTCTCAAACTGTTCTGTATGATTAGAGATGTGGGAACTGCATTGAGCATGAAAACCGTGATTTTCTATAACCAGATGTCACCAGGTTGTGAGGTTTTAAGAAAACTGCAACTTAAAAGCATATTTTCATAGAATGAAAAAAAATATTTGAGTACAAAGAGATATTTGGAATATTCTCTGGTCTAATCACCTGTGCTCAAAGCAGAGTCCATTAGAGCACGTTGCTCGGGTCTAAGTCCAGTCAGGTTTTCTAAATCTCTAAGGCTGATATAAATATAGTCATAAAGTCTCAGTGTGGGAGCCAGTGTGGGGGTTTTGTGTCACTTGATGGTCTTTATTTGTTAGCTGCTCCCAGTTAAAGCTGAGTGAGACAGGACTCGTTATTTCAATGCTACTTCCTCCTTCTAACACACGGCATGGTACCATTTCTGTTCACTGTTTTAATCTGAAGGCAACCTGTTTAAAAGTGACATTTAATGTCAATTTCACATTGAATTAAAAATGATGAATGTATATCTTACCATAGGCTACCTTTCTCCAAAAAGAAGAACCAGCACTTCTGCATATTTTGCAGCCTCTTTAGAAGTGACTGGTCGTCTCTACCTGCTTTTTATTAGGACCCTACTGATTCATACTTTAAAGGTATTTTTTATCTCCCCTCCTTTTATTTAATTTATTAGTTACAGCTTTCAGTTAATGTATTCGGGTAATCGGCTCTGTTTCCTCAAGTCTCAGTTATATGATTTTGGCAGCTTCATTTGGTCTCTTCATACCACTCTGGCCCTCTATGATGGCCTTGCAGCACAACAGGATTGCGAAGTGTGTGTCCTGAAAGAGAAAATCAAGTGGACTGTCTAGTGTAGACTGAGAAGCTCACAAAATATTGTGAGGAATAATAGGGTTTAGTAAACTTAGAAGGAGTTTAAATACAGTTAACTAAGATTAAATTAGCTGTAGCATCATGAGTATAGGTAGATAAATCAAATATGAAAAGAGGATAGTGAGTTGGGGCACCAGGCCAATCCATGCAGGTTTTACTTTTTAAAAAAATTCTTTTTCTTGATTAGAATGAATAAGTCATTCTTTAAACGTTTCAGTGTCGTTTGTTAGTTTTGAAAATACTCTCAGGTCCCTGAGAAAAACTGTGCAAATAAGCAGCTCTATGTCAAGGAATCCTTTGACTAAGCATTTCCTAGAACACTGCAGCATGCACTGTGGTGTGTGCTGGGTTCCCTTTGTGCTAGGAGGAAGGATATTATCATGACTGGCTTCTTTCTTCTTAGCTATAGAAACCCAGTCAGGCTCAGTGTATAGTGTTACAAGTTGAACAAACACTGAAACATTCCTGACAAGGCTATAAAAGTATTCACATAAAGAATATAAAGGCCAAACATCCTAGGGTACTTTTAAACATTTTTAAAATATCTGCACTACTTGTTAAAAAAAGAGACTTGAGGGATATGGCAGGGGTTTGGAAGCTTTCTGGGCTCTTTACATTACACTAAGACGATGTTTCTGGGGACAAATGCAGCACTGCCTGAGCTGTGGTCAGAGTTTTCACATGCATGCAAATATGGGGTGGGTGGTGGTTGCTCAAGAATCATTTGTGCTTTTCAAGAAGTAACACAAACCTTTAATTCCCTTTTCATCTTTATACCCATTCACATGTAGCCTTTAGGAGGAAAAGTATGAAAAAGTTGTTTAAAAGAAGGCAATTATTCTTTATGAAATCTTTCATATCACAAGTCTGGTATTATTAATATTATTGTTATTGTGATTTTTATTATTAGTAGAAGTATTTTTAATTCCTATGAACAGGACTGAGTTGCACTGCATACGCAGAGGAGCAGAATTGGATGTATCTAAGCTAAATTTAACTCAGCAGTACTATGAATTTAAGTTACCTAGGTAAGAAAGTCTTCGCAGCTCAAGATGTGTGGCAAGTATTGCTGGAATTTAACTGATACCAGTTTTCTCTAGTGAACGGAGATGTCGCATTTTGTATGTCTGCACATGTAACAAAGGAATAGCCTGAGAGCAGTCTGGAAGTTGTCAAATACTCTTGTAGCAGGAATGACTGCTCAAACTCCTTCTGTAAAGTTTGTTGGTTTGGGTTTTTTTCCTTTTTATTTTTTTCCCTTCTTGTAGATGGCAACTGTTGTGGGTATGTCCAGCACTCAGATGTACTCTGTTCACAGGTTTCAATGCCCAATAATCTTATATTTACAAATGCCAAGGTCTTAACAGGGATATTGCCAGTGACAAACTTCTATGATTTCAGTTCATAGATCTGGACTACTTCATAAACATCCATAGCTGGTCTTGACTTACACTGATACTATGGGCACCAGGAGATGGTTAACATCTCCCAGGACTTAGTGTTTCAGCTAATTTGCTAGCTCTTCTGGTAGATAAATTTTCTTAATATAAAGGATTTTGGAAGTTGCTCAGTAGTAAGCTACTGTCTAAACCCACGTCTCAAACAATTTCTTAATTCCTCTCTGCTTTCAGAAATTGCTTTTCATTGTATAAGGATGGTTAAATTACATTTATTAGTTAAAAAGGTTAGATGAAATATCTTTTTTAACGCTCATGACTCAATTGTCCTAATATACCTATAGAGTGGGTGGACAAGAGTTTAGCTGCAGTTAAAAAAATTGTATTTGCGTACAGATTTTACTCAATTTCTAAGTCAATAATATTTATCTACTGGATAGAAAAGAAGGCAACATATTTATTAAAGAACAGAAAAATAATAGCTTGCCTTGATTATATTTATTTTGCTCTGCCTACAATTTCAGCATCTTCTAAGAGACAAAATCTGTATTTCACTTATGATCAAAATTTAGATTTTCATGAGGCAAAGTGTGTTTCAAGAGAGTGTATGCTGTGTAAGAATATTTATATTTATAACATATACACATATATATACACAAATATAACACTGGCCTAAAATAGACACCACCTATTCTTCATGTGGACAGTAGCCAAATTAATACTAGACCATGATTTCTGGCCTCTGCAGACTGCATGGAAATTGTATGAGAAAGAACAAACTGGCACAGGCTAAAATCATGCCATTTAAACTTCTAAAGTGGACACAAATACTGAAGGAGTCACAACAGCATGAACAATTCCATTTTTGGAGCTTCCAAAAGACAAGTAGAAGCGGACATTTAAACACCAGCATAAATGAGACTTCGCTTATGGGAGCTGATATAAAGAAATGGAACCCATGATTTTTCACAGACATTTGATGCTTGCTGAGAGGGAATCAGTGGTGGATTTCTGTCCTGCAGAAGCAGCACAATGACAGCAGCTGAGTCTCAGAGGCAGCTAAGGTAACAAGAGAGCAGCATAGTCTTCCATACAAATGCACATAAAAATCTTCTTTTGTTGGCAGATCAGGACTCTTGATTCTTTTGCCATAGCAAGAAACCTCATCCAGCCTACCTGGTACTGCTGAATTAAATTAGATAATATTGCTTCAGCTGTAGTTAGTTTCTGTTTGTGTGTTTTCTTTATAACCTTTTTGATTCTTTCTTCACAGACCTCAGGTTTATGTTGGTAATGTGGTTACCCTTTCTCAAGAATGTTTTTCAGTTTTTCTGTGTCTGCACATAAAGCAGTGCAGGAGTCTGAAACATGCCTGGAGATACAGGGAAGTATGGGTAGTGCATTCAGCAGTTCTGGTCTGACCTTTGAATACCTCAGAGTCAGGTCAGAGAGGAGCGTGATGCTAGATCCTCATTCATATAGGTAAATCCAGCTGGAGGAGAAGGAGCTAAGGGATTTGGTCAACCCTCATATTCAACTCCAGAATGTTAAAATAACTCTAAGAGAACAATGGAACATGTAGATTTCTGAACACAGACACAAAACCAAATACAGAACTAGCATCTCTAAACTGATTTCAGATTAGATCAAATTTCTGTTATGTTTCAATGAAAACAATTATACCAGTTGGCACACAGATGAATAAATGCTTTTTTCATTACTTCCGTGTTGCACAAAAGTAAAAGTTGCCAAAATAGATTTGAATAAGCTTAATTTTACTGAAAATAATTTTGAAAACTCTGAGAAAGAAACCTCTATTTCAATACCATTTTGTTATTTTAGGTCCCTTGTCCATATCCTCTTTTTTTAATCTTCAGGGGGAAATGGCTTTTCCTTTGTTGTTTACTTTGTTGCTCAATAGCAGTTTGGCACTAGTCAACATGTGTTTGCAGACATCAAAAGTTTCCTCATAAAACCAATCTATACATTTTAAAATTCTTAAGTAAAATGTTGTCCACTTACACTATAGGTATATTAGGGCAAGTGAGTCACGGCCTTTAAAAAAGATATTTCATCTAACATTTTTAACTAATAAATTTAATTTAGCCATCCTTATACAGTGTAATACAATTTCTGAAAGCAGAGAGGAATTAAGAAATTATGTGAGAAATGGTTTTAGACAGTAGCTTACTACAGAGCAACTTCCAAAATCTTGAAGGCAGGGCAGGGTTTAGAGATGGCACTCATAGACAGCTGGAACACTTTAGCTGGCCCACTGAACATGTGTTAATGTTGCTTGGGTTATAAGACATTTTGTCATCCTTCTTGTTCACAAGAAAAGAGAAAATGAAATTATATCTCTTCAGTATTGCTGCCTGCTATGCCATATGCTAAACATCCCTCATATTACTCAGCTGCCATCAATGTACAACCCTTACAGAACTGTTTCTTACTGCTTACTCAGCAAAGGAATGTCTTAGATTTGAGTTATATTGATCCTGTCCCATGAGGAAGAGACAGTTCTTCACTTCTTACTTGCACATGTCACTTCCAACAGACTTGTTGGCTGTCCATCTATTGAACTGTATATCAACTTTAACCTCATTGTTTTGTCTTCAAGGTTTTGTATCACACAATCTGTCTTACCTCTTGGGTGAGGTCATCACAGGAGAACTTTTATACTTCCCTGACTGTAATGAGAGTATATGACTTTTGAGGGACTAAAGAACTGGTCTGTTGCCTTCTTTTGTGCCCAAACCACTCTGTATCACCTACAATCTCTACCATGGTGCACTTATTGACTCTCCTATTTTCATGCCATCTTTCGCGTTTCATATTCACTCTTCTTCATGATGCTGTAATGCATTGCTACCCATATAACATCATCACACTGACATGTTTTTCGTCCTTGAAAACAATGCTATGGTACTCATGGGATTGCTTGCTGTACCACTGCCCTCAATGAACAAATAGTTCAGTTTCTTTACCCTGTGCTGCAGGAATCTCATTCTGAGGACAGCTTGAGTTCTGCACTGATTTCCATTCTACTCTGTGCCATTTTAGTCACTGTTATTCTGACTAATTTTCTCATCTTAGCTCATAGAAGTGACATTAGTAGTACTGTTGGAGAAGTCAACCATGGTGGGCTTTTTAGACATTTCGACAGTAAATTTATTCATGTAGGAAAACATCAAAAGTATACTATTCAACACCTATGGCTGGAAATCAATCTGGTTTTAATACATCCTAGGACTGGACTAAGAAAGGAAAATATTTTTATTCCACTAAGGACAATTCATCATTCTAGAAGGGTGACAGGGAAAAGCACCCTAAGTGCCAAGCCTTTCAGAAGATACAATTGTTCTCATAACTCTAAACATCCAGAAAAACTCAGTCTGTATAAGACAGTGGTTTCTACCAGCCCTACTGACCTCTGCCTTGAGATTATTTCTCCACAAAGGAAGCAGATTTGGCAGAAAACTGAAGACCTGACACCCCCTCTTCTGTAATTCTGGAAATGATACCATATTAAAGAACAATTGCACAGAAATAACTACCATGTAGTGGTAAGAAGATGCTGTAAATATTTGTCCAGAGAGTGGTGCTCTGATCTCAGCTAAAGAAACATTCTTCTGTTTCATCAACCCTGTTGCCCTGGGGCTCTGGCAAATTCCTTTCTTAACTTAGCCTCACCTGGAGACACACCCCAGTATGTGGAGATTTGCAGGTAAGGAGTGGAATTTGCTCATGAGGAAACAACTTGAAACATTCTATTTTTAAGTGAATGCAAAAAAGGCCAAAGAGCATGAGATCTGCCTGATATCAAAGCAAAAAATCAGGTGACAGAATTTAAGTTGAGAAGATAATCTTACTAGTTTATTAGGAGTGGGAAGTATAGTTGTGAATGAACACTGAGTTTCTGCTGCTTTTGCTGAATATTGTCTTGAAAGGTTTAGCAAGTGCAAACTGTTATGCATGAAATTGCCTAAATTCAACCATATGCAATGCAAATCACAAGTCGGGACAGCTCAGAGATCTCTCTAGTCCACCTTGAAGGGAGGCACAATTTTAAAGGTAGAAAATAAAAATACTTAATCAGAAGGCTATTTGACTTTATTTTTCTCAGGAGATATATGTGTATTATTTGGGAACTCCTAGCCTTTCAATATTTTCCTTTACATTGTCCCTTTGCATGCAGTCTTCTTTCTCACATCCTTTTATTGTTGTTGCCTCAGGTATGTCATAGGAAGCTCTGTAGGAAAGGCCCATTATCCTTTGCTCCTTTCTTCAAGAAGGGTTCTTAGCAAATGTATGGTTTCACTAAAATATTATAAAATGTTAGAAACAGCTATAATAAATGTTATTAGTAATTTGATAGTTGTGCTGCATTTGAGGAACATACTGTAGTCAGAATCTTGTGGGGATTTTTGAGGTAAAAAGGCCACATTTTTCAGGGAACTGAGATGGAGAGTTCTTTTCCTGCCTTGGAGCTTTCTTGCAAATTAGGCTTTGTTTTTTAATACCTGAAAAGTCTCTAACCTGTACTTGGTTTTAATCCTGGGGCTGTAATTCTCCATTACCCTTCCTGTTTAATTTTGCTGGGTGCAGCTAAAAGTCAATGAGAAGATGCTAGGTATTGCTTTTTTTGCTTAGAATCTGTTATTTCCCAAAACTTTTTTTTGAAGTTTTCCAGAGGGTTATTTGAGATAGCTAGTGGAAACATACAAATTCATTTTGGGAAGAACCATAATTTCCTTTTTAATCCTGGGTCCTGCTTGTAACCGGAAGACCCTGTTTTATTTGAGAAAGAAGTGTTTAACTGAACTGTGATACTTAGGTGTGACACAAAGCTGGGAATCAAATAGCTCTGCTATTTGCTTTTATTGAGAAGAAATATACATGAGTTGCATTTCTCTCCCTGTTTAACCATTCTACCCAAGTCAGCAGCTAGTTAAGCCTACTGCATTACATGACAATGCTGGAACATCACTTTAGTGCTAAAACAATTGATGAACTGACTCATAACAATAATTGGTTTAGGTCTGAAATAATGTTCTGTTGTGCTATAATAAAGATGACTCAACACGGTTTCTCCACAGAGAGCATAATAAACTTTTACCCTTAAGAAAGTTTTCTGTACTTTGCTCGTATTTCTAAGTTGAAGTTCCATTATACAAAAAACATGGAATTTAACTGTGTGATAGTGTTTGTGGGTGTCTTCTTATCCAACTATTTAAAAGACAGAAAGGGAAAAAAAGAAAAACAAACAAAAAAGGAAATTAAGACACCAGAAATCCTAGCCCGTAATCCTAGGAGTATTTTACATTTTTGTACAGTGAAATCACATTAAGCCACTCAGATTCCAGTGTTCTTAGAGGGCTAATCAGGTCTGCAGCTAAATATTATTATCTTATGTTTAATAAGTAGCCCCATCCAACCCTCATCTTGTCCACTTTCAGTGAGCCAGAGAAGTCTCCTTACTGTAGACCTTTCTTTCTCATCTGTGAAGGCTTTACATAGAAGGAAGAATTAGAGGGTAGCATTCACCATATTTATAATGACTTCTAGTATCATGAGGTTTTGGATGTGTTAGCTGATATTCAGACCTCAATTTCTAAGAAGTGTACTAGGTCTTGCAAGTCTTTGCTTGCAGCATGTGCTCCAAGCATTTGGCTTTCTACCCATGGCTCATGGCAGTGTGGCACTGTGTATCAGAGTAGGTTGACAATGAACACTTTTATTCATAAGGGACTTACCCATGATTAAGAGTGAGACTACAGGCACTCCTACCCACTTTGAAACTCTTAGAAGCTGTGAGTTTAGTGTCACTGAAACCTAATCTTTGAGCTTCCTGCTTCCTGTCACTGGTACTGTGTGCTTAACTCCCTGGAGGTGGTACGTGTTCTTTCCTACCCTGAAGGATTAAGACTAGTCCTGAATCTTTACACAATGACAAAGGCAATCTTTATGACAAACTGTCCTGCAGAAATAAATATAAATATAAATATAAATCCAAATGGTCATCACAACAGGCTTTTGTTTTCAGAATCTTCCTTCCAAAACTTTTACCAGATCTATTTTTATTAAATAAGACAGCCTTAGAAGATTTAAAACTGCCACACGATTTTGTTACTAATTCCTTGAGTTCTTCATTGTAAAGACAGTTTTTCCATCTGCATCTATTTTTTCTTGCTGGTAGATATGTGTTGTGCAGTCTAATATATATCTTTAACTCCACACGGCTGTTTCGCTTCCCTCCTGACATTGGTTAGATGCTCATCACACCTAATAAAGCTTTCCTGCCACTCCCAGCTAAACTCTTTGCACCTATAGCCTTGTCAGACTGAACTGCCTGTGGAGTACAAGGATTAAGGGCCAAGCCTGCTTCTGGCACTAAATGTTAATCCTATTTATGTAACTTCACCTTACCACTACCATAGTTAACAGCACAGTGTCTTTCTAACTACTGATTACCATCCAAGCACCAGCAATTTTTTTCTTCACACAGAAGACACCATGCTCATTCCCTGTAAGTGCCTCCTAGATGCAGCTGCAAAGACTCAGAATTCTGTAGGCAGCTGTCATAATAAATAACATGTAATGGAAAAAACACAATCATGAAGGTGTAACATTGAGGCCATCAGAAAAAGAACAAAAAGTCTACAGCAAGTACAACTTGTGACAATGAAGAGGAGAAAGCATATTAGGGCACAGTCTGAGCTGCATTCCAAGGGAACAGCTGGGGTTAGTTTGGATTCCAATGCAGACATGTGTGGTGTGAAGGTGTTTTGGTAGTTATGGATAGGCTATTTATTATCAACTATAAGTGTTGAAGGGTCTTGCAGTAAAAGGTGTGTTTTTCCTATGAAGTGATTTGCTATCATTGTGATTTATTTCTCAAAATTTTCTTGTGCCTTTCTAAGGTAAATTCCATGCACCACATTGCCCATATTTTCTTTCAGACAGATGGAGATACCAGCAGGGTTTTAACAGAAAGTATTCTGTTTTAGTTGAATACAATGATTAACACTGGAAATTGGATATCCCTGTTTCTTTGTTCTCTAATGTCAAAGTCTCTAGCTCATACTTTAGCTACTTTATTCGTTTATGTAACGTCTATAGGACCAGTCTTATATAGTAGGTATTGCATTCCAAAACTTAATATCCATTACAAAAAAAAGAACAAGTTGATCTTCTTTTCATTTTAACTGATGCAGATTCCCAAGTGATGCACTTGACCTAGCACGCCTGCTCTGGCATTGTAGGCCAGTTTCTTTTCATTTTTACTCCACAGCTCTCGGGAAGAGGAATTTCACTGGGACTAGAGGACTTTTTACTAACAGATGTAGGATGGAAGCAGAGTTATTTCATGGTCAGCAAGGAACCTCATGGTAGCATCCTGGCTGGCTCAGGACTATTTCTTAGCAGCTGTGTTTTAATGGCCCACCTGTCTTAAATATTCACTTTCTGCTTATATACAGTGTCTCCAGATCCCGTGATGCAAATGACTGTGAGCAATATGTCCCTTTTCTTTCCTCCTAGCCATTTGGCAAAATAATTGAAGGTATTTTCTTTAAGCTGACACAGACCAGCCAAGTAGTAAGGACTGAACACATTCATTTCAGCTGATCTGTTGGGAGCCTTCTATCTTTTTATTTCCCTTCTTTGAACTAAACAGAAAGCCCAACTAAGTGACCAAAGTAGTTACTTTTAATAGTATGCCCTTGAATTTACAGAGAGTTTTATGCTTTATGATTAGAAGAGGTTCAAGCTTCAAAGAACTTACCATCTTAAGTCAAACAGATGTGATATGGGTAATTAAAATTAAAAAAAAAAAGAAGACAGTACAACATGGAGCTCAAAGGAAGAGCCTTGCAGAAACATGCTTAGCACAGCCTTCCCAGGATTGCTCCATATGCCGCACTTCTGATTGCTCAGTGTTCAGACCTGTTCTTTCCCAACAAAACAATATGATTTTCTGGCAGCTGTGGTTCTGGGATGCACGAAAGAGGACAGGTAGAGACAACTGACTTTACACAGGCACACAGATGATAAAAAGTTTTGGGTCACTACCAGGACATTTCCACCATTTAGAATATTTCCAATGTCTTGACCAGACCAGTTTGTCTTCATTAAGTTTTCTTAAGTATTTACCACTTGCCCCAGGTGGCTTACGTATAGATACAGACAAGTTAAAAAAAAAAAAAAACAAACCCCAAAAATGTAGCTTCTCCACCAGAATCATTTGCTTGAATATAATAACTTATTAGAATTAAAAACTAATTAAAAACAATGGGTACTACATACATTTAGCATTCAAACCTTCAGGCTCAGCTGCTTAGTTCAAAGACCTCTGCCCCTTGCATCTTCAAAGAATGAGAATTTCTAGCATAATCACAAGGTTTATGATTTCCACTTCCTGTGCATTAGGACAAGAAGTGAATTTCAGAATCCAAGATAGTATAAGAGTAATATAATTTATGCCTTTAGAAAGTAATATGTCAAATGAAAACTACACTGTCTAATAAAAAAAACAACATCAGAAATGTAAATAACTGAAGTATCTGCAATAATAAGTAATCTAAAAAATATATAAAATGTTTAAATATTGGAAAACCAGAATATATAATCAGAATTCTAATTTTAATGATATCAAAGCCAGGATTTCATTCCCTCAGAACAGCAACATGAGAAACTAAGACTGTGATGTGTTTTTGCTGGAACACATAATCCAGTAACTGTACACATTTTGAGTTCTTTACCAAATGTGAAAAGTAGCACATTTAGATTAATGACATTTCCCACAAAATATGACTAAAAAGAATGTCATAAAATGCTTTTTGAGGTGTGCATGGCACATCATGGCACTGAATTGGAGTTCTGAGGGGGCTAATAACTCTTAGACGTCATTCTGGTGTTTCAAATTAACCTGTTTAGATTTTCCCCAATGCACTAGTATGCTCAGTCACTGTAGAATTTTAGATACTTGACACATCTGAAGCAATCATAATTTTTATACACATATTTAGCTCTTAGCTTTGTAAAATTCTACTGCTTGTAGCTATCCTGTGGAAAATGACTATTTTGTCTTTATGCACTCTTATAGGTTTAAAATACAGCAGAAACGTAACACAGAGAGAGGCCCAGAGAGTGAAACTTTGCAGGTCTGCAAAACACAGTCAGCTCAGATCAAACACCAATCATGTATAGAAAGATCTATAATCTCGATGGTGTATAATTTAATGTTGAGCTTTGCCTTTGGAAGCAGAGATATTCCATCAATTCTGGTTTAGAAATCTAAGTTAAATGGAAAGGAATAGTAAGGTGGATAAATCAGAAAAAGAATAATGAAATAAAAGGAGGTAATAGTAAACTATCCTGGGTTAATGCATGATTGACTGACTGCATTTTAGTGCATCAAAACTCTTCCAAGTTCTGGATTTATTTGGAAAATACCTGGAAACAGCTTTTAGCAAATAGGGTACATCGTTCATTGTCAACCTGTCTTCTGGTTTTTATTTTACTGCTAAACAGGCTTACAGTAATTGGAATTTTAGGAACATTCAGTGTTCAATAGTCCTGTTCTGCTTTCCTGAAGTCAGTGCTGTCATTGGCACAATATAAAGCCACTATGAAGAATTCCAGAAAGTACTGCCTTCTAGTACCTCACTTCTAAGCTGTTAAGCTTTCTTTTTCTCAACATAAATTTATGCACCAATGAAGGTGGCGATAGTAATATTAGCCTTAGTGAGTTTTCTTTCTACAAGCAAATGCCTTACTTATTTTATCTGAGAAGGCATTCTTCCTGTATCACATGTAGTTATCCTTATTTTTTGTGAACTTCATGCTATTTATATGTTTAGTTCACAGCTTTGCAGAGGACTTAAGCCAACCCATTAAAGCTCAGTGCAATTGTGGATAAGCAAATTTTTCTAGACATGATATTATACACATCTTAATAAAAGTTTAATTTGAAAAACAATCCACAACCGTCATTCTTATAACATGCTTTAGTACAATTAGAGGACAAGAGATGGGTCACTTCCTTAAACTTGGTGTATAAGGAGATAAATTTATAATCACTGTGATCAAGCTACTAGAAACAATGATTTGCTGAAATGTGACTGATAATCACAGAAATCCTGCTCATCAGGAAACAAAGTAGATTTTATTATTCTTCCAGAGGGAAAGAAAATAGTTCTAAAGAACAGTCTGGAGGACAGAGAGCTGTCAAGAGTGCAGTGCTTGTTAATAGATCCTAAAATTCTATGGGAATTTATAAAAAAGTGTAAAATGATACACACTGAAACTGCCTCATTCCATCAGTGCCAAATGTCTGCTGCATTCAAGCCAGTTTTTTGGTACTATGTCAGTAAAGGTTTCTGGCCAGATTTCCTATGGGTTTACAGCAGAATTTAGGATGGATGGGACTGCACGGGTAGGTGGGGCAGCTCTCATGGGAGACTTCATAAAGGTAAGGAGCATAGGTGGCACAATAAATTAGCTCAGGTAGGGGAAAACTGCTAATGAAAATGAAATCCTTGTGAATCTGTGGATATTTAAGAAAGCTCATACATATGCTTTACATTGTAACATATCTTCTTTATCTAATTTAAGCTGAAGAGCAGGAGTGAAGCTATAAACAAGCTTGAAAAACATTTTTGAAAAGTGGTTATATGTTTTCTTCTTTCTCTCTTTCTTCCCTTATGTCTCTTTCCATTCATTCCAGAATGAAAATCCTGCCCTGGTACATTGAATAAAGTGGCAAAACACATGCAGTTGACAGTGGAATCAGGATTTCACTCCTGGATTACTTCATGTGCTGATAGTATTTACACCTCCAGGAACAAAAAGACCTCAAATGAGCCTTTTAGAAATCCTTACAAACCATGCTTATATCTCTTTATTTTGTGTTACACACTGACAGAGCTCAGTGGTGACATCTTGAACAGTCATCAGAACTTGGTGCTTTCTACTGATTGTATTGTTGTCATAAATGTAAATTGGAAACCTCCTAAATGGGTCTGAATATTTTCTTCCATTCCTCAAACACCTATGTAGGGTTTCTTAAATGTGAAATCCAGCATGTTTTCTGGTACTTGTTCAGCGGCAAGACATATGGCAAAGCTTCCCAATACATCCCTCAATATCTGCCTTTAATAAACAACTTTATGTTAGAGAAACTTGCAAAACTGTAATCAGGAGTGCATGCTCAATTCACAAGCACAATCAATAAATTATGTTGCTAAAAAAAAAAAAAAAAAAAAAGCCTCACCCCCAAAAAAACCCCAAACCAACACCCCTAAAAAGGGAAAAAAACAAACCCAACAAAATATCAATAGAAAGTAAGAGTTTCAGGGCCTTGATATACTTCTGTCCTTCTAGGTGCTTAGATAGCGCTTAATACTTCAAAATTAATATATACTTTGCCTACAGTTTCTCTGATGGAACTGCTTCTTGAGAAAAAGAGTAGAGAACCTCATTGCAAAATTCTGTAAAATATCAGACCAATGTGTTTGTCTCTGTCTACGACTGCTTCAGAGAGTCAGGATAATTCAGTTGGCTAAATATATATTTCAAGATAGTAAGTCCTTGTATAAAATTGTAAGGCAATCCATTTTCAAGCTCAAGACAGATTAGGCTGTGAGAATGCTATTACTGTGGTCTCAGTATCAAAAGGCAAGGAAGGCTGATGAGAAATCCACAGAATGATAAGATAATTCTGAGGCAGAAAAGAAATCTTTCATCTCATGTAATTGGAAAGGTCAGACTGGCCATTTAAGCGCTTCATTTCAAACAGATTTCTCTTGAAGGATGCTTAGACCTTGACTCAGACTTATCTGGCTGTTGTGTTTGTTGATTATCTAAATGAGTACATCTCTACAGCTGGAAATGACCAGGTACTGCATCCTTATTAAACGGAAACACTGATGCTACAGCAGACTGCAAATATGCTCCATAGTTGCTAACCTAAGGTAAAAAAAGAAAAAAGCATATTAACAGTATTTATTTTATGTACCATCTTGCACCTTTTCAGGTGACACCACTGATACTTTCTCAGACAGAGAAACAGAGAGACCAGCATAGCCAAAGTAAGTATATTGAGAGAACTGAGTGATTCTCTAGCTAAACAGACTAAGCAACAGAAATGTTTCATCCAAGAAGCCAGTCTATTGAAGAAAACATTGATGTAAGACCACAATAAAAGAAGAGGAAATAGTAAAGTAATTTAGATGTTGCAATATATTTCCACACTAACTTCAGCCCTTTAATAAAAGGTTTCTAGACACCCTGTTGACAAAACATTTTGATTCAACCTGCAACAGCCATTACATGAACAAAAATAATGTGGCATGACCAGATGGGCCCACGACTACCTCAACAAGTAGAGTACTAACACTGTGATAACTCATGCTGCTTGCTATGTATTTCATAGGAAAAGAACACGCAACACAAGTAGGTTATTGATTCCTAGCAGCATTGCATTGGAAGTGTATGGTTTAATTATATGTATTTCCATTGACCAGAAAGTAAATAATTCTATTTCTCCATAACTTGGAATTCCAGACACTTGTATATCAACTGGAGTTTACCTGCAAAGATGGCAGATTTACAAAAGGAGTTCATTTAGTAATAAATTATCAAGAGTATGGCAGACAGACAACATCAAGTGTCTAGATTCTTAATAAAGATATTATCCTTTCATTTTGTCATTCCTTAATGGTGAGTTGTTCCTTCTTAACTCAAGAAGACTAGTTTGTAAAATCAGAGACTTAACCATGCCTTAGCTTGCTATTTACCATATGCTTCTATCTAAGTATTCAGTACGGAACCAGAGGTGACAACATTTATTAGTTAACACCTACTAGTGGGCAGTTAAAAAGCCTCTTATTTAATGGGTGAGGCAGGGAACTGATGTGAAACTTCAGAACTGTTTTTATTTAAGATGTCAAAAGATGTTAATCAAGTGCCCCTGCTCATTTTTTCCAAGTCAGTCTGAAGATCTTCTGTGCACAAGAATCTAAACAACCATGTTGTAAGTCTCCAATAATGTGCCTTTCTAACTAGTGTTTTCTCACTGTAGTTTTCAAAAAGGTTGAGTTGAGCATGAAGATTACATTTTAGACCATTTTCCTGGTTATATATGTATTAGTTACTTCCTTAAGTAAGGAATAGCTTTTTGACAGATCATATAGACATAAAATGTATGGTCAAATGCAGGGAATGATGGGAACTAGAATTGGTGTTATCTTAAGAGGTGTAACAGACCTATTACAGTGTTACGCCAGAACACAGAAATAGGTTATCTGTTCTACATTGCAGGTGCTGATACATTCCACCCATCCATGGTATTACTCTTAGTAATACATGGCCACTGGAAATGTGTCCAGTCCTGATTTGGATTCTGGCAAGAAGGTAGAGCAGCTGTACAAATGACTGACTACTTGCAGCAGCAAAATGTTTGTGGTTAAATGTTTTGACTGGCAGTTACAGTTGAACTGCTTTTTCTCTACCCTTCACTATTTGGCTGATACTAGTGTAACCTGGTACTAGTGAAACTGCTTGCTGTAATCAGGACATGTTTTTTTCTCAAATAGAAATGATTTTTCAGTATTCGCACACACATACATTACAAGGTAACATCTTCAGTTCCAATAATTTTGATAGATCTCTTCCACAGGTTTTTCAGGTCTTGTAATGTGGAAACAAGGCTGTGTCATGCTCTAGCATCAGCCTCATGTCAGAAATGGAAACAAAATCCTGCCTTTATTCTTGTCCATTATCTCTTGACAAATAAAATCATAGAATAGCACTGGTTGGACAGGACCTCAGAAGATCATCTGATCCAACTTTTTTGTGGGAAGGAGAGCATAGATTACATTATCTAGCACCCTGTCCAATCATATTTTGAAAAATTCTAGAAATTGACATTCTTCCTGACTGGGAAGGTTGTTCCAATGAGTGATCTTACTGTGAAAAAATGTCTTTCCTATGCTGAGATGAAGCCTCTCCATGTGCAACTTGTACCTGCTGTACTTGGTCTTCTCTATGTGGTTGTTTGTGAAGAGAGAGTCCCTATCCACTTTGTCACCACCTTATAAGTATTGGAATACAGTGATTAAATCCCCACTGCAACTTCTCCTCTCCAGAGAGAAAATAAAGAACTCATTCAATCTTTCTCTATAGGGCAGGTTCTCCAGCTCTTTCACTATCTTTGGAGTATTGATCCCTAAGAGACTGTGACAAACAGATCTGCGATGCACACAGCTAGACTTATTGTAAACTAATAGAATAATAGCATGAGTTACAGGTACACTGAAAATCCTAAATGAGAAGACCTTTTAGTAATAGAATTATTTTTACATTCATATGTTAAAAATACAGGTTTTGTAACTATTGAATGCCCTCTTTATTTTTCTGAAGTTATAAACTTTGAAAGACTTTTGAGAAGATTCTTGTAAAGATTTAATTACTCTAAAATGCTACTGGTTTTCCCATTTCGAGCCAATTCGCTAGATATTTTGTTCCACATCTGCAGGTGTCTGTTCTGAGAGACTGATGCAGAGATTTTTTTTTTTTTCACCTTTTGATTTAATGATGGACAAAATCTTACAACTGTGAAATTGAAGTTACTTCATTTTGCTTTGGAATTTCCAATTAAGTGGAATCTATAACTTCCTTGGGAAGCTACTATAATCTCTAATTACTCTGAGTATTAGCAGATTACGTTTCATTTCAAAGTCTGAATTATATAAACTCAGTTCCAGTCTCTGAGCTTTGTCTGCATGAACAAGTTTCCATCTCTAAATATCTCATACAAGGTTAATGAATCATTCATTACAGACTTCATAGCTGTAGTCATGTGTGCTTACTAACTAGTATTTTCTTTCACAAATAAATCTTTAATATCAAATATCCATGCTATGTTTTTCTTCATAGTGTGTTTTGTCTCATCTAGAATACTTGAAATTTGAACACATAGCAAATTTTACCTAAAAGGATATAAAATCAGTTGGCTTTAACCTTGTGTGACCTTATTGGTCTCATATGTATGGATCTAATATATTTCTCTTTATCAGTACCTTCCTTTTGTCTTCTCTAACTTATTGTGAGCACTAACGTTAGACTATTAATACCAAGTAGTTGTAAGGAAATGAGAATAATATCAACAGTAGAAGGGAGAGAAAACTTTCTTAAGCCCAGAGACTGTTTTCTTGCCAGTAACAGTGTGGTTTAGTGCTCCATGGTGTCAATCTGTTCAAGTCATAGCAGGGTGTTCTCTATCTGTGGGGGAAATGTCTCTTACGTTCCCTGTGGAATTCAGCCTGGACTGTAAGCTCCTTACTGCATCTAGAAGATCTTGTCCAGAATTCAAAACTATTTTCCCTGCCAAATAGCCCACACACAGTCAGCAACCACAAACCCACATAGATCCTGTTGTAATGAGTAATTTGAGTCTTTGGTTGCAATACCCATTACTAACCCTTCTCTAGCATCCTTGCCTATCTTCTTCATGAGGGTTAGAATCATCTCACACATGGTGCAAAACGCTGGCAAGCAGGAGATGATAACTTGATTCCATAGGTAAACTTTTGTGACCAAAACTTTTCTATTTGTTTCAGTGAAAATACATGCTATCACATAGTAGTCTGATTACCATAAGAAGGATATAACACTGGGAGCTGTTTCATAGATGAGTCACACTATCAACAGTAGTTGCTTCCATGCAGAATAAGGCAGACTGATCATCTTGATATCCTCCATGAGAAGTGATAGCAATAAGGTAGTTACCATGTAAAATTCTTCCCTATGATTATTAGAACTTCCTCTGCAGCACAATAATATAACCCGTTCCCCAAACAAAATAGTACCTTACACAGAAATGATCTTGAAAATTCTGAAAAACTGACAAAAGTGATACATAACTGGGAGCAGAAAAAAATGTAATTTTTTTCCTTTTATTCCCTTTTAGTTTTTTCCTATTTGTATTTTTTTTTAAACTTGTGAATGTCTCCAGTTAGCAAGTGTTAAGACTATACTGTGAGAGACAGAATGCTTGAAGCACAGAAAGTAGCTTTTCTTTCACTTGCTTGTATTGCTTTCTCTCTCTGCTTGTTGAAAGGCATTTAAGCAAATGTCTTATCTAGGTTTCTTCCCTGAGAAGAAGCAGCTTATATAAAATCTATTATACTTGAAATTTCTTTGTTAAAATTGATATGATTAATAGCTGATTGAAACGTACTATGGCATATGGTTTTTTTTGTAAACAGATGTAGAAGTTTTATTATTTACTGCTATGAGGATTAACAGAAATGTATTTTTAAAGATTGTTGAACTTTTCGGGCATTTCATGTAAAGGAAACTAATTAGCCATTGAATAAGAGTTTTGGCAAGCATTTCCTACCATAAGAGCAGTGATTTACTGCCTCCACTTTCAGTTTTATCCCTTGATGCCTTTATTTCATTTAAAAGAAATAGGCAGACTCCTGAGGCAGTTTTTTCAGATGCAGCTGTCCAGTCTTGCTGTAATACCCATTAGTCTGACTGATGCAGAACAGAAGGTAAAACAAATGGATAAGTATTTTGCATTGTAAATACAGTTAATATAGATTCAGATTGAGATAAGGAGATTAACCTGAAGGAAATAAAGAAATAGATTTCACCTACTAAGATTACATTTCTGTTTGTAAACAAATAAGGTAATAAGGGATTAATGCACAACAAAGTTTTCCACAAACCTTAGGACACAGGCAACAACTACGGTTTTTTCTAAAATATGCTTAATAAAACAAAGCTATCATTCTCATTAGCTCAGCTGAGCCATTGTATTTGTAAAAGAATTTGTAGTTAGAAAGTTTGTTTTTACAAATAGTTAGAAAAGACACATGCCAAAGGCTTGTGTTCACAAAGCAAATGTCAAATCCCTTCTTTGCAGTGATGAAACATGGCCTGTGGGAGAGGATGTAGTCTGGCTTGTAAGCATAAGGCAGCCAATCAGAAAATATGCCTCTGAGCAAAGTTTGGAAAAGTTCATTTGCCTCTCTTTTTATTGACCTCTAAGAAACAACACATGTGGCTTGTTTTCTCCCTTCTTTGTTACCTTTTTCTTCAAGAAATAAAAGGTACAATCTCCCATCTCAGAAGGGCATCTATAAAAACATGCTAATTGTCTTGGAGTAAAAATGCTGTACCCTGAAAATCTAACACAGCTTAACTGCAGTTCTTAAGATCATCCTGATGATAGGATAGTTCTATATCTATATCTTGAAGTTCAGACTGTAGCTCAAAGCAGATAGGCAGTTAACATACAAAAACTTGTTACTATTTGAGATAATTTGTTTGTGTCTTGAGCCTCTGGATTTTCAAAGTAATCTGGGGTTATAAATGAAAACAATATATGAAAATTCTTAGATTGAGCTGAAGAGGAATTGTGGACCTTTGGCTATTTTCCCCATGAGTGACAGTCTGAACAGCAACCTTACTTACAACAGCTCCTCCTGTCAGAAAAAGTCAAGTTGCAGCAAAGGAGAGATGTGCCTTGACACAACTCCCAGTTGCTGTGGGTAAGAGTTGGCAGGGTGATGGCCTAGTGTCAGGGTGGATAACTGCAAAACGAGGCCTTCTGACTGATACCCTGTTAATCTCATTTCCTAGACTCGTTACACTTGTGGTCTCAGAGTGACACAGTACAATGCACTTTGGCAAGTAGAATAAAACATCACTTTGTTGTAGCTCAACATTACTACCAGCACTTTACGTGAATGTGCTTTCATTGGCAGAAACATCTGTATTTACATCCAGATTATTAGTAAAGAGTTTGATTATCACTGGATAACCACAGTCCTCATAGTCAACAAAAACCCTCTCCATTCCATGATTGTTTTTCACCAACAGTTACTTTGATGTCTATTAGTCAGCTTTCTTAAACTGCTTATTTGGCATGTTAAGAATATTGCATAGTGTTATTTTTAACCAGAATGTTGTGCAGTACTAAGTCAAACAACTTATCATAAGTCCAAGAATGTTTCCTCTATGTTAGACTTCAAACCTGCAGTCTAATTGACAAAAGCAGTTTCGTTTGACAAGATCTATTTTCCGTAACACGATGTTAACAAGCAATAATTATATTCCCATCCTTTCATCTTTTATCTCTTGCATTCCATATTAACTTATCTCCTACTTCACCCGGATTAATCAGATGACAAGTATTTAGGTCATCCCCCTGCTGTTGTGAATAGTTGTACATTAGCTATCCACCTGTCCATGGTTTTGTAAGATATTTTAAAAAATAATGTTGGTGTGGTATTCATGGCTAGATCTTTTAGGATCCTTGAGTGCAAGCCCTCTTAATTTTAAGAAATTTACCTCCAAAGATTATGCTGAATATAACATCCTCCTTAGTGAGCTGGGCAGGACTTTATGACCTTTCCTGTACCTTGCTGTCAGGCATACAAAATACATGCAAGAAATATAAGTTGTCCTACACATTCTACTTGATTTCTGCTTAGTATACTGATCACAGAATTGTAGAATCAACAGGCTGGAAAGGATCTCTTGGACCATTGAGTCCAGCCATTCACTGATGTCACTGCTACAATTCCTTTTTCCTAAATATTTCACCTACTCTTTATCCCTCTATGTCAAGCATTTACACCTACCTCTTAATGTCATTTCTGCATTTTCACTGTTCCTGAATTGCCTTTTTTTTGCTATACATTGTTTTTTTTTAGTTCTGTTCTCTTTTTGTTTTCCTGAATTATTTTACCTCAAGAAGCCATCATTTTTCCTTTCTTGACTATAGTCAAGCAAAAGTCACATTCTAAAATCTACATATTTCATTTTGTAACATGTATGCCCACATTTTCCACTGAGTTTTTTTTAATTTTCCTTTATTTTAAGTACTTAAATTCTGACTTCTGAGTTTTTCATTAAACTTAGCACTCTATTCAATTTAGCTTGAAATTAATCTGATCAAGTTTCAACCTAGATTTTGTGGTTTAACTTATGAAATTGAATATAAAGGAAGAGCTGAGATTGAACTTTAGGTGTGAAGGTCATCCACGTTTATATGGGTCCATGTCATATATTGTACTCTATTCTATTTGTTGTTGTAGGGTAGACACAACATAGACAGAAACAATTTTGAACAAATGTGACCATGCAGTAATTGATTGTGTTCCTTTCCTAATGTCAGTCCCAGAGCACGTCTGGTGCATGCTATAACCTCAACATTAACTGTCCTATTTCTTCACTTGTACTCAAAGGAAAATGGTAAAAGAGGCATTGGCAATTCTTAGATGTTTTCCTCACCTGCTGCCTGGGCCTTCTGGTGTATGACAATGCATGTTTAGATAGTCTATTTATATGTTATTTCTTTCTCTTTGCTGCTATCTTCCAGTTTTATAATGGTGCTATCGGGACAAGACATAGTCTTAAAATACAGAATTTTATTGAACAAATTGAAGTGTAAGGATAAAAGAGAACAAGAATAGATAGTGAAGTTTAGTACCTAGACTAAGTTAACAGAAGTGTTCTGACAACAGCCTTATCATATTATGAAGCTTTTGAAAGCTTTCTGGATAAATCAAACCCAAGATTTTGCGAGAATAATTTCTCAACTAAGAAGAGCACTGTTATTTGTTTGGTCTGGCTGATCAGGTTTAGAAATTTTCCTTAACAAATGAAAGATAAAACGAGATTTTTTTCTGATCTAGATCCTTTCACTGGCCAAATTTTCTAGCAGAACAACAGCTTTACTCTCCCAGTGTTCTGTTTCCTTCTTTAGTATAAACCTTGTCAGCTGAAAAATTGTGCTGCTTTATTCAGCCCTTTTCTAACATGGACCTCCTGGTGAGCCTTACAATGCAGCCAGTTTCTCCTTGGTGACTCATGATGCTTTTCCCAGCCTTGTGGTGCTTCTCTTTTCAGAGCAGAGTCCCTCAATTGAAAAGGAGAGCTGGATTGCCCTTTCTGTTTTGCTGTTGGAGGTAGACCTCTGGCTCTTGATAAGCTGCCAATGGATTTTCTTGCCTTAGCAGGTATTGGGACTTTTTCATGTAGGTGGAGAGGTCTGAAAGTCCTTCTGTCTGAGTCAGGGCCACTCAGCTAGACAATAACTCAGCAGGAGCCACACATTCAACAGAGGACATTGTCTTTTCAGAATTTCAGATTTATTCATAGAGACTCTTTATTCAGCTTCAGCCAAAACAAAAACAAACAAGCAAAAACTGCCTCCTGCACTTTCCCATCCAGCAGATTTACAGTCTGTAAACAACAGAAAAAGTCATTGATATACAGGATCTCTTTGTTTCTTTTAGTAATGCTGAAGATCCAGTTTCCGATTAACAAAACCCTGCCTGTTCTCTGCTTGCACATCTCTGACCAGATAAGATCAGTCTGGAGGAAGAACAGGGGAATGGAGCTCCTCTTTAGATTTTCATGGAAGCGTTTCCAAATGGGGCAGTAAAACCTAACTCAGCCCTACAGCTGAGACCCGCTTCCATGTAAGTATTCCAGCTGTCAAACGTACATCCAGCATTAAGATCAGGTTCTGTGTCAGATTTTCCTACTTTTATTTCATCTCCTAACTTGCAGTCAGTGCCAAGTAATGGTTTACCCCAAATATTTTGCTATTGAAGTCCTCGAGGTCCCAAGACCGATCCCAGGAATTCTCTCCAATGCTTAAAAATAGCAGAGAATGGAGTTTGATTGGTGGAGGTTTGGGATGTTTTTTTGCTTTTTTTTTTTTTTTACTTGAAGATACTCTTGAATCTTATGTTCAATATTTTTCCTAAGCTCATGGAAGCTTGAAACCTATCCTTGAAAACCAGCAGCTGAGATTATCTAATGATATGCTGAAAGTCCTTTCAAAAGAACAGGAATTTTGTTGATACCTTCATTCTCTTTACTCTGGATAAGGAGTTAGAGTGAGGCTCATGGGATTTATCAAAAAAAAGTAAAACTCAGTAATTTACTTACAGATAAGCTAGACAGTTTTGATAACAACTGTACATATTTGTAGTCTGCTAACCAACCTGGGAAACATGAAAAATTGCCAGCTGTAGCCATGATTTCTCTTTCTTCCATTTCTGTTTAGCTCCCTTCTGTCATTTTTCTATGGTATTGATATTTTAGCCTAGGTCAGGCATGCTATCATGTTAAAAAGAATTACACAGACTAAAACATGTGTCTGTCTGAAGCCATAAATACTGTTTTCCCACAGCTGCAATAGTGTCAAGGGTTTGAAACAGCTTCAGTGTAAGTTAAATTTTCTTATTAAGCCTGGTTCATGTCATCTTAACATCTACTCAAGATCTGCATGACTTTTGAAGCACTTATACATTTTATTGATGCCTTCCCTTGCAATTAGATCACTCATTTTTGGCAACAACATTAACAGATGTCTTATATTCAACTAATCATAAACAATCACTAGTGATGGGGATTAATCTTTTTGTATCTCTTACTGAGGATAAATGCTGACTTAACCAGTTGACCAGAGAGTTTGGAATAATACAGTGTTTTTGTAGTTTACTGTATATTTTTAGATGAAATTTTACTGTTCTCTTACTATGAGAAATGGGGAAAAGCAAAGCTCATTTGCATATATATTGTATGAATCCTCAGTACATGCATAAAAAGAATACTACTAATACTGCTAACACCACAAAATGACACTGCAATCTTAATGTCTCTATGACAGCTTTGAATTCCATGGTTTTGTATTTTTCAGTCTTAGTGCAAGTAAAAAAATCTGCATTTATTAGTTCATCAGCAAATATTAATGTATTTTTTTCTTGCATATGTATATGAGGCCCCAAGCTCTGCCTACTTCTCTTCTGGGTAATGCAAGCTTTACCGCGAAGGCATGCATTCAATTCAGCATGTTTCCCAACTCTTCCCTTTAGAAACACTTCTATTTAATAATAAATCTCCAAATAACCAGAGGAACAGTATAACTGAGAGTGAGGGATCATTTGGTGAATACGGTTTATGAGAAGAAAAGGCAGCAAAGTACTAAAAGAGCTCTGAGATAACCTCTCTTTCTTATCATTCCCAAGTGTAAAAGCAGCACTAAAGGTGGATGTCAGGGCCATGGACAACTGTGAATAACATGTGCAACTCATTTTGGTCTAGCCTAAAATATTGTGTAAAAATTGCACATATTTTAAAATTATAGGCTTACAATAGTTACTTGCTATCTAAGACGGTAAGTTAGTTTCCACCATAAAGCAAATGTAGCGACTTCTCAACCACTTTGGAATTAACGACCACTCTCACTCTTCACACCTGGCCAATAGCAGTAGAGATAATTATACTAGTCTCAAAATTAGATACCAAAGTGGAACTTGTCCATTGACTCTAGAATCAATCAGAATTCCCAAACCACAACAACTCCACCGTAGAGTTTTTTAGCACTGGTACAAAATGAACTTGTCTTTGGACAATGACAATAATTAAAAGTCTGCTTTGATAGAGACAAAAATAAAATTTTATCCCTATTGCCAGAAGTTTTTATACTAGTTCTTAAACATCCTTCTCTTTAGGTTTATGTCATTATTTCAGACTATGATCTCTGGAAGGTCTAGCACTGAACATCAAAATACCTCTGGAAAGTTATGCTTCCCCTTTATTTTTAAAAAATTAATTACTAATTACCTTTCAAGCTAAAAACTCAAGTTCATAATTCCCTGACAGCCTCTTTGAAAGACGGTATTGTTATTTAAAAGATTGAAAAGAAGTCTCCACGTTCTGCAGATCCAGTGGGAAGACTAGAAATATGCTTTCTTCCATAAGACAACGAGACACACATTGCTGAGATAACACCTGGAATATGACAAAAGACTGGATAATAAGTTTTGAGCATCGAACTCTTCCTAAACATACCACAAAATCAGACCATTTTTGTAAGTGAAGTACAGCGTAGCACCATCTCACACCTCTTCTGGAATCACCTTTCAGATGGAAATATGCGAAACAGTGGCTTCTGGTGGATATCTTTCATATGCATCACACAGAGGAGAGGAGTTTTATTGTATACCAACATAAATACCAAATGCTCCATATTTTCAGGGTGCATACACTCTTCTTCAGGTTGGCAAGGTAATATTTCACCTCCTTTTAGTCTGACATTTTTTGATTACTGCTAGAGATAATTATGTTAGCTAAATATCCCTGGAAATGTACTATTTCAAACAGAATACCTAGTTAAGATATCTTTATATTTTTATTGCTATTCTAGGTCAGTGGTTTTTGGAGTTGTCTTATAGCTAGATTACGTACAGGTTTCAACACATTCAACACAAGAATGTTAACTGAAATAATAAACTGCATATTACATATTTCACAGGTATTTTTAAATGTTTTAAATGCAGGATGCCACAAAGTCACAATCGCAGTATAGTCAACTTCTGGTTTTTTTTAATCTTGTAGGGCTAGTTTCTGAGCTATTTTGCTATGTATATCTTGCTAGTCTTTTTGTTGTTTCTTGATGTATTTATAATGAAACTATAGACTGGATTTACCAGTGGTGTTGGTATGGGAGCACTGAATCCCAATCTGTTTGAGCAGGAATGATCTAAACCTACATTTCCCATTCTCTCTAATGAAGATATTTAACCTTGAGGGTACTCTGCAGAGAAGTTGTCCTCTTGCTCCTGGGAACTGAATCCCAAGTACATGGAAGTGCACTGGTGCAGTCCTGAGTCAGTGATGCATATCATCTTTAGTATTTCCTTGTGGGTATCTCTGGGCTTCTCCCTGTGAAAGCATTGAATCACTTTCCATAATTACCTACCTTTTAATATAGTAAAAGATGAGGCAGTGCCTTCACTCTACACACCAAAGCTGTCTCCATCATGGAAATAAAGGGTTTCATCTTCTAATGCAGCCTTTCATCTAGACTTTTAGTCAGGTCAAGTACCTCCATTTAGACTTATATTTTTCAGATTTGGAGCTTAAACAAGGCTCCATTATATTTTCATTCCACCACCAAAAACCTGAAGATGCCTTTTAAAATCATATAAACTGATATTTCTTTGTGAACTTTACATCATGAATCAGAAATCCATCTGCTGCTAGCACTTCAGACTATTCAGACAGCCAACAATGCTACTGTTAGTTGCATACAGCTAGAATCAAACATTACACCAGCACTAGTGAGGCCACATTACCGTGAATTGTAGAATCAGAGAATCATAGCATAGTTTGAGTTGGAAGGGACATTGAAAGTCATATAATTCTACCCCATACACACACTGTGGCCAGGGACACCTATCACAAGATCAGGCTGCTGAAGGACCCATCTGACCTGACCTTGAATACTTCCAGGGATGGGGCAGCCATTATTTCCCTGGGCAACCTGTGCCAGTGCCTCAGCACCCTCATAGTGAAGAGTTTCCTCCTAATTCCTAGTCTAAATCTTCCCCTTTCCAATTTATATCCCCTAGTCCTATCACTACAAGCCCTTGTGAACAGTCCCTGTCAGGCTTCTTGTAGCTCCTTCAGATACCGGGAGGTCACTATAAGGTCTCCTCAGAGCCTTCTCTTCTCCAGGCTGAGCAACCCCAACTCTCTCAGCCTGTCCTCATAGGTAAGGTGCTCCAGCCCTCTGATCATCTTTGTAGCCCTCCTCTGGACCTGTTCCAACATTTCAATATCCTTCTTATGTTGAGGATTCCAGAACTGGGCACAATACTCCAGATGAGGTATTACAAGAGAGGAATAGATGTGCAGAACCACTTCCCTTGGCCTGTTTTCCACTCTTCTTTTGATGCAGCCCAGGATACAGTTGGCCTTCTGGGCTGCAAGCACACATTGCTGGATCATGTTAGGGTTCTCATCAATCAGCCCTGCCAAGTCCTTCTCCGCAGGGCTTCTTTCAATCACATCATCCCCCAGATTTCCTTGACCAGATGTAAGACCTTGCTCTTGGCCTTGTTGAACCTCATGAGATTTATGCAGGCCGACTTCTCCAGCCTGTCCAGGTCCCTCTGACATGCAGTTCATCTTCCAGTGAAATAATTTCGTGATGTGAGGAGTTTTTATGTTACTCCAAGAAAACTCCTGAGGAGTTTTTAAACACGTTACTGCAATTAAGAAAATTAAAACACTTGTGCCACTGTATTTACACGATGTGTATATTCCATACTAATGTTGTTGTAAGTTGGAAAACAAGAAGTTAATGTCTTTCATAGCAGCAACCTATCACACTGTTAGTATCACACATCCTTCTGCTTTAAAACATAATAGAATTAAAATGATTATTTCCTAGACGATCAAATGTTCATATTCTCAGCTGTCATGACTTGACATGAGCATTAATCTCAAGGATTTACTCCATAGGCAGGAAGCCTCATGCAATAGACTGCATAAAACAGATCCATAACAGGAACTGTATTGCCTCCAAAGGACTATATAACTTCAGGTCTCCTGTGACTCCATTTATTGTCTGAACTGCAGTCATAGTACTCATCTCAGTTCCAGATCTATGTGTAATAATAGTATATCAGCATTATTTTGCTGTATTGTATTGTTGTGGTTTGCACTAAAATAGAGTTGATTTTGTGATTAACTCAGTTGTTTAAGCACTTTTATTCTCTAAATGCTATCTGAATGTTTTTCAGACAGTGCTTTCTTTCCAAAGCAATAACTCAAGACGTTATTATACAAAAAGGTCAATGCTTACACTTAACCAAGGCCATTCTCAAGCTGGTAGAAGGGGGCCACACCTGCAAGGAGGGTCGAATAGTGACCCTAAAATGACCCACAGACTATTCCATTCCACATACATCATACTCAGAATAAATTTGAGAGACTGCAAGGGTCATGCACTCTTTTGCAGTTGTCAGTGGTCCAGTGAGGACCTTGCCTGTCTGCATATTCCTGATGCAACATCTGTGTGTTCTTGAATCCGGTTTCTGAGTTCATCTTCCTCCTAGCTGTGGACCTGTTCCCTCATGTCTGCTCTCCAGTACTTGTGGTATGTACGGTCATTGAGGGGTGGGAGTGCGGTCTCATATATTTTTATATTTCTTATTACTTTATCATCATTATTATCATTAGTTTTAGTTTGCAACCTACAAGTCTTTTTCTCTCATTTCCCTTTCCCTGCAGGGATGGGGGTGGGAATTGTGCAGGCTCAGCTGCACAATTTTAGCTGCCAAAATTTAGCCATGTGGGGCTAAACTGATATGTATAAAAAACATTTTTACAAGGAAAAGAGGTTTGGCTGTGGAAGAGTTTTTCTATACAGGTATTATGCCTGCATGTAGAGAGTAGTAACTTCAGTGAGAAGTGCACAAACCAATTTGGAAGTAAAGGAAAAAATGCTACTTTAAGTATACTACAAATTAGTATCAGTAAATATTTACAATCTCTTAATTATATTCTGGTGGTTTTCATTAACCTTTCTGGTCTCAACTGATGAACACAGACAAAAATATGAAGGAAAAAAAAAACAAAAAGAAGAATATTTCAGAGGCAAGAAAGTCCTGTAGTGTTTGTAGGTTAGGTCATGATTTCATTTCATCAGTTGAAACACGGAGTAAATTTAACACCAGTCATGGACTAAATATACCACCATCTGTTTACAGTAGCTGGAGATCATTTGGCACGAGTTTATCCCAGTTTTATGTAGTTTCAACTTTGATTTGAACTAGACCATTTTGCCTTTGCCATGATTTTCATGCCAACTTTTATAGAGCTGCAAAGAACTGCCAGAGAAATCACATGGCTGATAGTTCTCCAGTGACATCAGAAACAAAACCTGCATTAACATGTGTTCTCTCTCCCAAGTCCTCCTGCAGTTGTGGGAGCACTTAGGCATGTGAGGAGTAGCTGATTAGGTGAACATACCAGTTATGTAGTCTTTTTCCTTGCAAAACCTTCCAGCACTTTCTGGCTCCAACTCCTTTGCATTTCAGCAGATACATAAACAATATTCCTCCTCTGTTTATTAAAAGACAGTTAGCTCACCTCCAAGTCTTAAAGGTGCATTTGTCTATGAAAACATAACAAGAGTGAGGAATATTTTTTCTTTCATCTTATATGTGTCCACTAAATAACATACCCATTAGTAACAAGTTGCCAGTACTATTGCAGAGCCAGAGGTAATGTGCCAAACACAGACCAGAGGACAAAACAGTTTATGAAGAATTTAAGAAGAAAACAGGGACTGCTAAAAATAAGTAACAGTAGCAATACTTGTTTTGAAGAATGGAACACTTAGAACCCACAGAAACATTCACAGCATTTGGAGAGATTGTTGTTGAACACTGTCTTGATCTGATCTAGGCTTGGTGACTACAGAAGAATATTTACCTTTCTAACAGTCCGAGTTAAGTTAAGTTAAGTTAAGACCTGTTCCTTGAGACTGGATAAGTATAACTTCTTCTTTTCACTGTATTTGTTTAAATGGGGAAATCTAAGTAATTTAAAGATATGAAAGGTAACTTTCATATTGACTGGTTGATTGGACTGCTCAAAATTGCCTCCAATGAAGGTAATATTAGACTGCATTTCATTCTGTAATGACAATAACAAAGAACCATGGGCATGTAAAACCATAAGAAAATGAATGAAAAGAAAATGTTTGGGAAAATTCACCAAGTCAAAAAATAAAAAAAAGGTACATATTTATGTATAATACCACCGCCACTCAAACAAGTAGCTCTTGTATCTATATTAATTTAGCAACTGAAAATAAACTACATAATGCTTTTGAGTTCAGTGAGATATTACTGAAATGTGTCATATTGACACAGTAGATGAGTCTGTATTTACCATTGCTTGAGTTTTCATCACGCTCTCATGCTTGACTCTGAAGCTGCTCTTTATCTGGGATGATATTTGATGAGATTTCACTAGGAATGAGGAGTGTCACAGAGGAGAAGCTGGGTTGTGCCAGAACTATTGGTATCTACAAAGTTTGCTTTACTTCAGACTGTGCAGCTAATGACTAACCAATCCCTCTTTTCTTCCTCAGACCCATCATTTTTATTGCACAATTATCAGATCTTTTCTCTTGATTTTAGTTGTTTACTTTTTGTTTTCTTCCTTCTTTCATGTTACTTCTTGTCTTATTTTAATGGTCATCTTTATTGGATGCTTTTTCCCACTCCCATAAATGAAACAAGAGTAAATTACATAGAGCTGAAACTGACTGGGCATGTAGGTGTAGGAGGTAGTACCCTGCTAGGTCCTTTGATGTTCTAGATCAGTATTGTGAATTATGGAAATTGACAGTAGCTAAAATTAAATGAAAAAACCACAAACCTCCACACAATTCAAATTTAAATGAAACAGAAGCTGAATTTACAAAATATCAAAACTATAAAATGACAGTTTTTCTTAATATTGGACTGGAATTAAATCTTCAAATTAAATAATTATATTAAATAAAAAATAGTCCAACTCCACACATACACCATCCTTTTAGAAGACCTCAAGGTTTTGGAGTCTATTATCAGGCCAAAGATCTGGACCAAAGCCAGTCTAACTGATGATTTGCAAATGGTGTAACTAGAATTAATTTTTTATCAGGAAGGGCCCAGAATAGCGTAACAGTTTTAAGTCAGATGAATTAGTATTCTGGCATGTTCTGGCACCTCTTTCACTAGAAAATTAGCTGTTGATTTATAAACTGAAAATAACATACTATCTGAAATCTAACCCACGAGTTAGAATCAATTATAAAACTTCCTTCTTACATTGTAATTCTTGTGTTGTGGTGACTTTTCTCATTATTCCAAGGATAGTGGTATAGTTCAGACATTTTTGGTCCTAGGTGTTTCCCAAAGTACTGCATATGGCTTCAGGACTCTTAGGATTGGAAGTCTCGGACAAAATTTGTTTATAAAATAGTACTTAGGCATGCTTTTCCTGAGGTATTCCCTAAATATGTTTTAAAAGAGTACTAGCATCTCAAACAGAAATCACTGCACTTTTATTTTCTTAATTAATATATGTAAAAAGAACAGGCATCTCACAGAAAAGAATGACACGGCTACATAGCCTTGTGAAAAATAAAGTTATTCCTAGACTTCTACTGAGACAATATCTTATAGCTTTCCAGTTCAGTTCCTATACTGTTATATTTGCATTCTGGTTATTTCTTACAGAGATCTCCAATTTTTAGGTTTCATTAAATCATGGTCAGATCTGGATTATGATTTCTTCTCTGTTTTGCTGCCTTTTGTTTGTATGGAAAATATAGTCTTGAGTAAGATTTAGATAAATTTTTGCATGAGAAGTGGTTCTTGCCCTCAATGTGCAGTTTTCCTTACCTGCAACAGAAATGCTTCGCATTTTCATTTTTTTATTATAAATAATTTTCATGGACACTTGATACCTTTAAAATTCATGTAGAATACAAGACCATAACTGATATATTTGTACTCTTTTTCTTAAGTACCATTTTCTATAATTTATGTTAGTTTAAAAAAACCCCAGTCTTTTACAATGGATTTTGCTTATAAATTCTTGGAAAATACTGATAGCATAAAGTGAATATGAAACAGTATTTGAAAAAAAAAGTTATTTTTGCACAAAGGGAACATAATTTATTTTTCCCCTAGATTTATGAGCTGCTGGCCTTCACCTGATGTTAAATGCTTCTCTGAAATAATCAAAACCAGACACTATGATAGCCATTGAAGCTGAAATATACTTCCCTCACTGTGATTAATTACCATCACTAAAAATCATGACCCATAGTAAATTCCGTATTGCTGACAAAAGGATATGATCCAGTCATGTTGTGCTGGGACTTGGCATTGTATTTTGTATGTCTGCTGCTACCAGTGTCTCTAAGAATAGATTAAATCATTTAAAGATAGGGATAGAAAGTGACAGCTGGGTAATGTATCTACAGAAATAACTACTTTGAGCAACAAACTTACAGGACTGAAAAGCCACTTATTTTCTTGAGGCTTATGTGTCCAATACAGATGGAGATAATTTCTGAAACGGACGAATTCCTGAGGCTTTTACCTTTAGCTTTATTTTCTTTTCTTTTCAGGCTAGAAAAAGTCTGACAAGTATGCTTCAGTAAAATAGGGGGGTCATATGTCATATAACTGCCCTCAGTTGCAAGACACTAACTTTTTCTCCCAGAATGTCTGGTCCAGGCCTGTGTGTTCCTAGTCTAAGCAGCCTGCTGTCTTCCTGGTCTCTGTTCATTTGCCCTTCACAGTAACTATAAATCTATTGAATAAAGTATAGCTAGTACTCATTGACAAGCTGCAGAGAAGGGGATAAATGCAAAATACCTGTACTTATATTAGCATACATATTAGTCCTAGGTGGCTATTTGTGTTCAGTCTGAAAATTTTGCACCCTTTTTCAATCAAAATATTCCACCATCTTTAACATCACAAGCAAATTGTAATGACATCAGTAACAGCATATTAACTAGATTACTCTTGTGTATTATAGCTGGAATAAACAGTAGAATACTGGAGAGCATTTATGCCAGGCTGTTATTCTGGCAATTGGTTAAAATATGAGACATGAATTTGACAGGTAGCTTTTTCAGGACAGAGTCTTCCTGTCAGTGTGGCTATGTATAATAGTTTACCTTACTGGAGACAGGAGGAAGATGGTACTTTATTTTCTTTACCTACTACTGTGTTATGCACTTGCTTAGAAAAGGAGATGAAGATGAGAAACAGCAGCAAACCTGTGGTAATGGTCAAAGATACTGCTCAGTGAAAGCAACTCTGACTACTTTAGACAAATATAACAGACTGCTTTTTNGATTTAGACTGAGAGAAATGACTGTGCTTAGCGCAAGAGTAAGTGGATGTACACATGATCTGTTCTAGAAATAAGGGGAAAAGTAATGAAATAGTGGTTCCTGTCACAATGTGTTTTGTTAAACAGGAATGAGTGGAAGAGCTGAGTTCAGAAGACTTGCTGGAGAAAATATCTGATAATGTCAGCATCTCCCATTGGTTTAGTCACCTTGTGTTTCCTTTAGACTCAGTGTAGAGATAGATAACTCTTGAGACATGTTACCCTAAAGCAGATATCTAGAAATAGGTCAGCTGAATCGCTGTACCTGGGAGCTGGGACAACTATCTCAGAAGTTGTAATCTATGCTGCAGATAATCTCGAATCAGTGAGATGAATCCCAACCTTTAGGTCTCAGTTCCAGCTCAGTGTCTTGCACCAACAGCTATCTGTCTGGGGAGTTTCAGTTTTGCATCTGATTTGGCAGGACATGAAACAAGCTGCTTGACACATAAGATGCCCTGCAAAACTGAGTGTGTTGGGAAGATCAGCAATTTGCACTGAGTGTAACTGAATATACAGTGGTCTTACCTGGACAACAAGAAGCAAGCTTCAGCATTACTGTTTCTCACAACGGGGTGAAGTCAGATTTTTGGTAAGGGATTAAGCAAATTTTTGGGACTTAATTATTGATGAGACACAAATTCCTGTTCATAAGTTCTGGCATTTCATTAGCTCCATGGCAGTTATGACTCTGGGACATTTGGCTAGATCCTTATACAGGTACTGCCACTGCAGTAGTAGTGTCAGGATTGAAACTTCTTAAGCGGTGGAACAGAAGTGTTACCAGATTTATTGAGTGGGTACAACTTCCTGGAGTAGAAACTTTTGCTTCAAAGTTTCCCAGTCTGAACAATGCAAGTATATGCAATGAGTCAGAGTTAAAGAAGGTGGAAAGCTCTCTGAACATGGGCATCAAGTAATGTTACCAACTGACTCTGCTAAAGAAGATAAAGTGGTCTAAAGCAGACATTGGTTTCCTGAAATTACTCTCAAAAGTGTTCAACCAACCTGATGTTGCTGGATGCATGCAGCTATCCCTCCAAGTTCAATTCCCAAACTGTCTTCACCTACTGTGTGACTTGTCTCTAAAGTGAATCTGTATATTAACAATAGAACATTATATTAACATTAGAAGCACTATTTTGAGGCATATGATTAGAGTTATGGCTCTTAAAGCTTGAAGCTGGCATAGTCCATGTGGAATTACTGTTGTTGGATGTGTGACTGAGGGGATGACAAATCTGTTTAGATAAAAAAGGAAACAGAAACAGTGAGTGGAAACCCTCACAATGGGATGGCTGGGCAAGCACTGTCTGGTTACATTAGGAGAGATGGTGGGGGCTATTGACCATTAGGTAGCTGAATATTTGATCAGATGGAAAAGAGCATTTCACCACACTATGCTGCTAATCCCTGACTTGAGCAATATCTGATGATCATCACACCTGGAAAACTGCTTTCAATAATTTATGGGGGGTTAATCAATATATTCAGAGAGGCATGACAAGTCACTGAATCAGACTTGTTTATGTTTTTATGTATTGTCTGTTTTTTAATTCAATAGAAGTGTCATAACTGCCTCGGAACAGTATTTCAAAATTTCTCTTGTGGTTTCCTTTTTTTAAAAACTCATCTGAGTTATAAGCTTCAGTGTATGTGAATTATATGGCTTTTAGTTTCATCAAGTAATATCTGAGTTATACAATGTTTTCCCTTTCTCCAGGTACTTATTATTCTTAAATCCACTTACCACTTGCCCATTTACCCATTATCTTAGAGCTTACATTGTTTTGTCTAGGAGCTAAAGAACAACACAGATAAGAAAAGAGACAACATCTAATAAGTCTGAGATAAATTGTGTCTAATCTTTGCTTAAGGTTATTTTGACAAATACCCATCTGAAAGTATGGTTCTGGATGGCTGTTTAACATTTCAATTGCAAGTGGAGTGGAAAATGAACATACGTCTGTCTGTCTGTCTGTCTGTCTGTCTGTCTGTCTCTATCTATCTATCTATCTATCTATCTATCTATCTATCTATCTATCTAATTAGGCACATAACATTATGTTATTTTTGTTAGTTTAAGAGACAAACTAGTGTATTGCTGGTGTTACAGGGTTATCATTGACTCATGACATAGATCCCTTTGTAAAATATTCAGGGAAGGCATTTTAGTTCTTTGAATAGCCACATTGAAATGTGCACAAAACAGCAGATAGAGCAAGAGGGCTCCATTTTAAACAGGTCACAGTTTTCCATTCAGAAGCAACTTGAGTTCAATCTTGAGCTACTAGAAACCTGTCAGTTCATTAGCATGACTGAATCTAAATGGAAGAATACCATAATAAAAAAGGTGCCCTTCATCTTCATCATTTCAGGTTGTATTAAGGATTTATTCAGATATGTATATACACATGCCTAGTCCCATTTTGTGTCTGGGATTTAGGTTGGAAAGAATTAAAAAGAAATCCCTTTGGCTTCTGATGCATAGATAGAGCATGATCTCACCAGCATCTCAAGTCTGTAATATTTTGTGTTTCTAGAGAATTTCAAACTCTGTAATAATGCCATTATCTTTTAATTGGTGGTTCCACTGTTGTCAGGCTGATCACATAAGTCTGACTGTCATTTCTGTAAGTCTGGTGAATAATAACGTTAGTGGAATCACCCTGTGAGAGAAGCCAGAACTTCAACCAGGCTCATTGCATTGGGATAGTTATCAGGGTTTCACAGTTGGTCAGAGGTGAGTATCCATAGACTTAGCAACTCTGAAGAAGATACGGTCTTGAAAACACATATTTTTTGGGGGAAAAATCTTTGTCAAAAGTATAATATTCTGCTGAAAGTTTCCAATTTAAACTGTCACTTCAAGATTTCAGCCTGTATTTTGGTCATCAGTCTAGTACTACTGCATTTTAAAGTCAAAGTTCACATACCTGAATTTTTGCCTTATGGAGAAGGTCTTTGTCAAAAAAAGAAATACGTTTTAAGCTGTTATGTTTGTGAAGTGAAAGTGAGACCTTGGTCTAAGTCTTGACATCACATATGCTAAAAAAAGATAACTTTCCTTGTTTAGAAAAACACATAGATCATTATTTGAGAATGCCTGGGTTGGAATTTTGGGATATTTGAAAAGGGTGATACTGTTAGAAAGAAGTATTTTATCAAACAGAGTAGTTTGCAAGTAACTAATGCTAATAACTGAAATGTTCTTTGGCTATTGTAATTGCACGATGAACGTTAATAAAGTCAACAACAACAAAAAAAGCCTGGAATCTTTCTGCAAGGTCAAGATTTATCATGATAACTTATGCAATGGATACATTCCTCTTTTCCACAAAATGCCATATTGTGATAGTAACTCTCTTACTCAGTCTCATGAGCTTGAACTCATGAGCATACTGAAACTTAAAACTTCAAAATTATTTCCACGGGTTAACAGAAGAACCGAATAAGTTTGAAGTTATTGTGCTAATCACTAGAATACAAAGACGGTGTCATTTAGTCAAACCAATACCTTTCATTTAATTCTGTGTAATGCCTCATGCTTGTCAAGAGAGGGAAGATTGCACTTTGCACCAGTTTATAGTACTGCTTGAGTCAAAATAACACTTCTACTCTATTTACATAGAACTGATTTTTCCAGTCAGATACACAACTGAACACTTGTCTTGAAAATAAGGCTTACTATTTTAATGTGTTTTGGTTCTACTCAGTGTAAGAAAGAGAAGGCTGAGGCTTTCTTTCCTTTTTATGAACAAGCTTTTTGGCTTCTCAGTTGAAGAGACAGGCAATCTGCAGTGTAACTACTCTGAGATGAAGGTGATAGGATTAATACAGAACATACAAGTTTATTTACAAATTTTTTATCAGCATTTCTTACCATTTTTAATTACCATGGGTCTTCAAGGGTTTATACATGGAGGTCAGATTTAGAATAAATGGCACCAGTCTCATTCAGAAATAAGCAGATTCAAAGGCAGATTGTGTAAATATAAGCCAAAGAAACCAACAATATTTCTGACTTTCACCACAAGACATGTTTTACACTAGAGTGATATTTTTCAAGGTGTAATAACTGCACAGATAAGAAGCATGTGTTCAAATGTGTGTATAAAACCAATTTAAAATATGATCAAAGGAGAAACAAAAATCCAATATACTTTTAGCCTGTGATTTGTAAGCATGTGGCCAAACAATGACCATCTTAATGTTCATTTGGAGTTCAAAGCGAGATAAATGCAACTACACTAACACACTGCTGTCATTTGTAATAATTGGTAATAATAACAAAATCATTCCTTGCCTTTTAGTGTAGCTAGTTGAGTGAGCAAATCAAAAATATTTTAAAAGAATATTTGGTCCACATGTTGTATTTGTTAAGTAGTTACTAAATTAAAATAAAATGTAACTGTTAAACATGCCAGTAACACTTTGGTTTGATGATTGTTCTTTTCAGAAGTATGAACCACAGTTAAAGTAAAATGGTATATAGGACTGGGTCTCTTGTCAACATTTCCCACAGAATAAAGCTTAAGAAATTTTTTCCTATTATGGCTACTCTTTCACTATCTCTTTTGGTTTTTTCTGATGTCAATAACCTTAATGTAACCATTGATTTCAGCTTTATTCATGTCCCACTGATTTTTGGCTTCTGTTCATGGTATTAGAATGTCTTGTTTAAAATGGCTTTTGCAAAGTATGAAATCCACTTAGAAAAGCACCTCACAGCCTGAAATATGGAGCTGATGTTCACCTTCTATATCAGTCTTTCTATTACTCACTGTAACAAAATTTACAACATCACAGCAAGCAGCCATAGTAATAACAACACAGTGGAAAGTTTCCTATTGTTTTCACCTTTGTCCAAGGAAGAATTACCTCTGTATTTCCTTTTTCCAGTGGTTCAAATTAAATTTATTATTGTATTCATATTACACATTATCATTATTACATTTAAGTTATATTTATTTAAGTCAACTGCTTCTCAGTGCTTTCAGAGCTGGTGTTTCAGATAATAATGCATTAGGTGTTTTGCCCTAAAACTGCTATAGAATGAAAAAAAAATCACTCAGTAACATTTGATTATAAGTTGAGAAATCAGAAAAATGTATTAAAATATTTTCCCATCACAATTGTAAGAGCCATGAAAGTAATTCCATCTTTTCTAGATCTCTAGGAATGAGAAAAGAAAATTTTATTTGACTTGCTAAAGTCTTACACAAACAATTCTTACATTTTATGTGCAACAAATCTGTAATTAAGATTAAGAACCTTTTGTTCTGTGTTATGCAGTACCATAAAACAATATAATAAACAAGAATATTCCCAAAATTCCACAGAAAACATCCTCAGTAATGAATTGTACAATTCAAAATGTGATTCAATATAAAAAATTTACAATTTTCATGTAATTTAAATTGAAAATGTGGCTTCAATGAGATTAGGAATTTTTAAGTGTGGAAAGAAGAAAAGAAAATTCAAGGAAAAGTATGTTTTCATACAAATGTCAGTGTGATTTACTAATTTATGACATGCCTGAGAAAGAAGATACAGATGATTCTCAGCCAAGGGATAACAGTAGCTCATACCATACCCTTGGCTATGAAAGTGAGTCTTCAAATACCTTTACTTCTTTTTCTTCAGCTGTTTTGTGTTACTGGATATTTGTAGCTGCAAGTTTTCTATGAATAAATAAAGGGAAACTGGATATTTGACAGATAATCCTTACAATGGTTGTTCAAAAATCACTCTGGAACAATGATAGAAATAAAATTTTAGTAAACAGTGAATCATCGGGAAGCACCCATGAGAAGAACAATGCTATGCCTAGACCATGCAATATGACTTCGATGTACGCAATGGTGTGTATCAATGTTGGAAAGATGAAAATTATAACTAAAATGTAAGGCATAATTATATTCATCTCCTAGAGAACAATTAAAACATTTCAGGTACTAGTGAGGACATTCCTAATCAAGGACTTCCAAATCACATCTGCTTGTGTTGCAGTATCCTCTGTTCCTGGCTTTGAATTTGTCTTTACCTCTGTTCAATTCACACCTTTAATCACTATATCTGTCATTTGCTATCATTCCTACCAATGCTGTATTTGATAAGTTTAAAGAAAGCAGAAGGTCCAGCAGGTGGGGCTTTCATACTTTTCCTACAAAGGACAAGACTGGCAAAAACGCGTGCTTCTGATAGTCACAGCCCTAAGTGTGTTAAAACTGATCTGATTGGCTTTGATCCTCTGTCCTTACTGAACGACCAACAGAAGAAAATAACAAAGACAGGATTTTAAAGGATTCTCTTTCTGTGGTAGCAATTTAAACACCATTAAAATTTTTTTGAGCTATATCCAAGTTGTGTGTTTCCCATCCTCTCTCTCCCTGCCTCTGCATAGAAAATAAGAATTCTGCAGTCTAACTTGTTGGTGGTTTAGCACCTTTAAAAGTTCCTTTGGAATTTGAATCAGTTTCTTAATACATTTTTGCAGGAGTGAGTCTACACAGAAGAAAGTTGCTGCTTTTTCTTTACCCAAAGGAACTGGAAGGAGTGTTATAATACTGACCTTCAGAGATGGTGAATGCTTGTTCTATTGAGACAAGACTACAATGTACAGGTAGAAAGCTTGTAGTAAATACTGGGAGCAGAATATGAATTTAGATTCTTCTGAGGCTTACAATTTTCCAGAACATGGGTGTGTTTTCACAGAAACAAATAATAAAATCACTGTCTTGAATAACTTCCTTAGCTCTGTCTTTGAGATAAAGGTTTTCACAGGACAGCTGCCCATATTTTTGGGAAGGACGAAGTATATCGCTCTTTGTTTCAATATTTCATGGGTGTAATTTTGCCAAAATATTTATCATAGAAACAGGTAATTTCAGCCCTGGTGGATAAAGTTTAGCAAGTGCGTAAGGAGCTAAAACTAATATTTTATTAGAAACAGAAGTTCAAGGTAGTCGTAGTCCTGTAAGAGATTAGCAAACCAGGCAGTTTTTAAGCCAGTAAGTGAAGAAACTAGCTTGTAGTATTTTACTCAAAGCATAGACTGTTCTTCTTTCTTTCTTCATCTTAGTGAGAGTTTTTCAAATTGCCATATACTGTCCCGTGTTCAATTTTTGAGCCTTTTCCTTCTCTCTTCCTGGACAGCCTTAGGTAGGTGTGTGAAAACAACAGGGCTGAGGCATCTTCAGAACATAACTGTACTCTTCCCAGCAAACTCATGAGCATGTTAGAGGTAAACTTATTCTCCACATTGATTCCCTGGTGAAATCTGAATGACTTTTAAGACCTTGGTGCTCACATTCAAAGACTTCCTATGCCTGAGACAAAGGAATTCAGGAGGAAGAGCATATCCAATTGTGTTTCTGTAGCACAAAGAGACAAGGTCTTAGCTGTGAGCCTGAGGAACTCTTGGTATTCCTAAGGACCATAATACTCATTATGCCTCCCACTCTGATTTCATGAAGAATTACTCTGACTTGTGTTTTCTGTTACAAACACATAGCAACATGCATGCTGAACAAACAAACAAACAAATGAAAAACACTTCCAGTACCAGAACCTCCCCTACTTGTTCCCTGAGGAGAGAGAAGAAAACAAACAATATGTGACAGATGTTAGTCATGTTGCTTAATGCATGAGTAAAAACACCCAGATGTCAGGGAAATGACCATGACAAAAAAGACATGAAATCATAGAATAATCAAGGTTGCAGGGGATCTTAGAAGACCTTTAGTCTAACATCCAGCTCAAGGGAGGATCTGCCATGAAAGCAGATCAGGTTGGTCCACGCTAGTCTTGAAATTTTCCAAGTATGTAAATAGATGATCTGATGATAGTATAGAGATACAGTGGATTGAATGTAATGGAATCACCTTCAGAAGGACTCCTTTATTGCTGGATTTAATTATGTTTAAAGAACACTGAGATCACCATCAGGAAAAAAGGTGTGGAAAATGAGAGATAATTGACTAATTTCAACATAAATAACTAAAAGAAGGGGGGAAAATTAGTATTTTAGAGAATAGTAGCATTTGAAGAAAACACAGTAGCCTGCATTCCAGGAAAAATAAATCCAAGGTCATTGGTGACAATGGGTCAAATAGGTGAGTGACAAATACCAGGGACTGCTGTGAGGTTTGCTCACCTATTACTTCAAACAGACTTTGTGTACTGGATTTCTAAAATGCTTTATTTGTACTCTGATATGTGTGTGGACATACCTTGTAGAGACTGATGGGATTACAACCTCAAAGTGTTAACTCAACGTTAACGTACACATAGCTGAGTAGCAAGATTTCATTTGCAATTTGTAGTGCAGTATTTTCCAGCCAACCAAAATTGGTGATTGGTTTTACTGCAAGAGACCTCATGGTAAATTGACACGGTTCAACTGCAGCTTTTTGAGGGGCAGGAAAGCAATGTTCTCACTAGCTGTTCCACACGCTGCTCAGTCAGTGACTACCAGTTATGACATTTAAGGGGGAGGCTAGGTAAAGCTTTTGCTAGGGCTGTAATAAAGTAGCTCTGGTCTTTGTGAGCATAAAGCAGGATGGATCAGGTCTGGAAAACCTAGTAGACCCATTAGGAGTCTCTAGCTAGCTGAGACCATGTAAATCTGATTCTTTTCCACCATCACATAGATCGTGATGAAACTGGTGGAAACTGGAATGTTGTCTGTGATTAAAACCTCTCTTCTGATGAATATTGTTCTGATGGCAGATAATGCAGAGAGCTATCCCTATGGAAACAATCATTCTTACTGCGTAGTTTGTTCCTCTTGGGAACTGGTTTAAGTAACCATTTTGCCAGTGTAAACCACATCTCTGCTGGAAACAGTGTGGGAGGAATACCCAACTGTCTTCCATCAAAATTGGGACAGCAAACCAATTTCAGTGATGACTCCTATAGAAGTCTTGTTGTTATTTAGTGAATAATTTATTTTATTTTATTAATTATTCTAACTGGAAACACTGAGAGGATTAATTGATCACCTAGTCACTTGCTGCTGTAGACACCATTAATTTTGTCATGCTGTGGAGAGGGAGGTGTCTGTCTGCGCTACTTAAGGTTCATTAATTTAATGCACTGCTGATTATATGTACCTGTCATGTTGTTGGCTTCAGCAGTCATACAAGATCTGGTAGGTCTGGTGCTGCTGGGAACCCACAGGCTCACTGGCTCTGCAGGAGAAGCTGGGTCACATGCCATTTGCCATAGGTAGCAGATGACCCTCAAATTGATATGCACTATCTGAAAGCTACTTATCCCCATTAGATTCAGCTGGGATAGAATCACAGCATGGCCTGGAGGGGAAGGAAAGGAAGACTGATTATCTTCCTCCAAACCGGCTGAAGAAGAAAGATACAGAAAATGTCCTTAAACATCCCTACAACACAGAAGTGTGGAGAACAACCCACTGGAGTGGCTGCTTATTTTCCTTTTACATCTCTGCAACTGTTTCATCATATCTTCATTGGAGGTAGGAAGGTCTGAGAGACAGGAAAACAGAAACTCAGAGACAGTAGCTGTTTCAACCTGAATGATGACAGGGAAGATCATGTTGGTAGGTGGTGGAGCTGAGTTACTGTGTTTAATTCAGTTTGGTAAGGGAGATGCATTGCTATGGCATTTTTAAAAATTCCTTTTGAACAAAGGGAATCGGTAGAGCAAAACCAGAAAAGCTATCTGGTGTGCAAGATATTTGTTTGCCCTTGCAGGAGTCTGGGCAGGAGCAGACTAGTAGCTCATGTGCCAGGTCTGGCTGTGGAACTAAGGCTGTAGATAGAGTTCTGGGGCTCTGCTGCCATGGGACACATCCTCTAATGAGGAGGAAGTTGAGTTATGGCCAGCGCAGGCTGAGACCTGCTTAGGACTGAGATTTCAACCCTGCCTCTTGCTGTAGCTTAAGAGACGACATAGGAAAGGTTTTAGCATGGAGTGTGACTGTAATATTTGTTCTGCCTTGGGACTGTGGTGACTGCATGCCAGCTTGCCTGTGGCACGATTACAGAGAAGGCAGGGGTTGGCCAGGCCTTGAGGGCTGTGTGTTTTCATTATAAGAAGGCAGGGGGTATTAGAAATCTCTTCCATGTCATGAAGTCAAGCTGCAAAAAGAGGACTTTGTCTCCAGGGAGGGTGGCAGTGCTGCAGGGCCCGTGACTCCTTCTGAGAAATCTCATCTGCTCTGCAGATCTGAAATGCAGTGGCTGCTGGTTAATGACCTGTAGCCTGTACAAACATTCTGGATGGTCAAATATGAAAAAGGTGGTAAACTTGATGAATCATGGAAAGGACATTAATGAGGATGAGATTTTTATTCATTGTATTTCATATGTGGTTTCTGCTTTTACACATTCTTTCAATTTGGGAAGTTCACAGCTTGTAAATGTCAATTAGTTTGATCTCTTATTTTAACAAATCCAAGTTTTGTGTGGTTTTCATGTCCATGGTTTCATAACTAATTTTCTTTCTGAGAGCCCTGAAATCTTATATCCAAAAAGACACCACATTCTAGCTTTTTAAAAGGCTTCAAACCTTTTGTTTAGCAAAAGATAGTCCCTTCTCTTGAGAAAGCTTGAATTGGTCTTCTGAAGCTTGTCCTATACTGAGCTCACCAAGAGTGCGGGCTGACATCTGGATCTCAAAATGAGATTTGTATCTTCAATACTTCAGGCTTTCTCCTGCTGTGCTCAATGGGAAGAGATATCAGCTGGCCTCCAGGTCAGCACTGGCTACCAAGTATGAACACACTATACATGGCTGGCTGTTTCCCTATTGGTTCAGAGGATGCCTTGCCAAATACTGAAATGTTTGGTTAAGCTCTGATGTTCCAATAATTGTTCCTTACTTCTTGATGCTGTATCTTTTGATGGCAAGTTTTAACATCATATTAAACAGTAATTTGTTTCCTTTAATTCTCTGGGAATGGATTTCCATGCTAGAAGGGGAAAATAGTGAAGCAGTATCTCTGTGAAAGAAAGAAAAGAACAAAAAGAGTGCATGTTGTCTGAAATGTTCACCCTAGGGTATTGAGAGAGCTGGCGGATGTACTGGCCAAACCCCTTTCCATCATCTTCCAACAGTCCTGGAAGACTGGGGAAGTTCCACTGGACTGGAGGCTGCCTGATGTTGTGCCCATCTACAAGAAGGGTCACAAGGAGGACCCAGGAAACTACAGGCCTGTCAGTCTGACCTCAGTG